>APFE030750647.1:29746-44946 GCA_000404065.3 Pinus taeda | reverse complement strand
TTATTATTTAACTCCCTATATTTTCCCATCCCCCTACTAATATTATGTAAATCATCCCCTATATACATATCCCTCCCCCTGGTTGAAAAATAACCATAAGTACCCCCGGGAATTGCTCAGTTTACCAGAAACTAAGCAAGAACCCTTAACCTCCAAACCATTTCCCAGATACAATGGACTCCTTCCAAAGTATAAAATCCCTCTGAGGTAATCAACCCCTCTGAAACCTCAAATGCCCTTCACACCCACCTATTTGCCCTTTCTTCCCAAGACTTACACTCCGCAGAACCTTAAAGCTAGATCACATCGCAAAAGCGCAGTTTCCTTTCCATGCAAGTTATGACCCATCCGTCACCACTCGACGCGATATCGCGATATCAGCGGTCGATGGTCGCAAGCACCGAATGTCCAACTCAAACACCCTCCGTTCCCCGCCGATGCGATATTGCGATCGCATCAGAGCTAATTCATCGCATTGCCTCCAGTCTCAGCACCTCGCCATGTCACTCTGTACCAGGGACCCACCACAGCTGACGTCATCCGCCGTATAGCCGACGTCATGCTGACATCAACAGCCAGTAAGCCGAAACTTCGCGTAGGAAGAAAAATCACACTTCGGAGCTCCAAAACAAGAAACAGAGGCAGTTTTCGATGCGCAATTAGCGCGAAGTGCTAATCGTGCATCGCTACGGGAAATAGGCCGTTTCGAGGAATCTTTGGGGAATCTTTTGATTTCTTAGCCCCTTGTGCGCCGAAAAAGCCCGAAAATTGCCCGATCGTGCCAAAATGATCCTGTTTAAAGACAGCAGCAGATCAATGACAGAGTTTAAAGGGTATCAGATCAAATCATCAGGCATCAAGCGTGTCAAAGAGTATCAGTCGACGGCGGAAGCCATCAATGTGGCGGCAAAGAGTATCAGTGAAAATCTTGAGGAGCGGCCCGAAGCAGGAGAAAATTTAATATCTTCCAGCAGATTCATAGAAAGAGGGCGAAGCCACTTGAAGCTCTCAAATCATAATTATTGCACATTTAACTCGCACCAGAGCAGAACTGTAGTTCCCAAAGCACAATCATTCCAGCAGCACCGCATCTAGCCCCCAAGGGCCACATTGTCACATTTTCCGATTCAGCTGCCCCTAGCGCAGCCAAAAAGATTTACTTGCATTTAATTCCAGCAACACTTAGATTTTTGAAGAGTTTTCTAGCAGACCTAGTTTAGGTCGGTTGTAATGATGTCTTTCCGATATTTTGCTTATAAATACCACCCTGAACAATGTTGTGAGGGGTTGGTTGGTTGGTAGTAGTAGTTGGTCAGTTTCCTTTCCAGCATTTTCTCCGAACAGAGACTCACACTGTAACTGCCATAATTTCCATAATCAAAGATTGTTGAAAGCATGGATTGTGAAACTACTTGATGTTTTCTCTTGGCCAAGGAATGATTACGGAATTCCTATGCTTCTACATGATTCAATAAGTGTTCCTCTCCTCTGTTTACTTTTATGTTTTTCACCACCGTTCCGCCTTCTAAATTGCAGAAAAAAAGAATAGCTTAAGATTTGTTTCATTACACCTTAAGTTCAATTTTTGCATTTATTGATGTTTTCTTCAGAAATAGTTATAAGCATGTATACTTAAATGATCTTGTTTACGCTGTTTCTTTCATATATGAGTGCATGTTTAGGAATTCTTAATTGCTCATGGATCCCACTCATCCATTTCTCCTCCTTTTCAGCATGATGAAATGATTCTCCTTTTCCTTTCATCCCTGATGTCCATTCCGTACTTTCAGCAGACCGATAATTGTATCCTGTGTGGCTATCCCGCTCCGTATCCCCTTGTGACCAAGAAAACGTTCGCAAGCCTCAATCTGTGACTCCATGCCCAATGGTTTGAAACTTATCACACTTTACCTTGCCTCTTTGTTCGAGAATCCTACCTTCCTTCCAATCACAAACAACACTCCCTTGAAGCCAGAAAGCTAGCCTAAAATCATCAACAAAAGTTGAATCATAAGGAGAGAGCCCTCTCCGATTGCAGGTGGGCTAGAACCTGCATTCCAAAGGTTGGTTTGTGGTTACCTCGGCCGTATCCCTATTAGGAGCCTAGGGACAACCTGAGTGATAACGATACTAAAAACCATAATTTTGCATTTATGATATTAAAAGATTTTCTATATTTTTTATTAGTTTTTTTGCCTGAAAAAAAGTAAATACAATTTTAGATAAAATTTTGTTTTTTTCCTGTTTAAAACACATTTTTAAATATTTATATAAATTTAAAGTGTAGTAAAAAAAATTTGAGACACTAAAATTCTAAGATTACACTTCAAATTAAAAATGCTAAAAAAATATTCACTAAATTTTAAACAAAATTTACCAAAACAAAATCAAAATATTTATTTTTTGAAGATTCTTTGGCGAAAATCACATAGAGATACTTTTGTCCATGCCTTTTGAACCAATCAGTGTGGTTCATTGTTAGGACAAGTTGAATGAGCAGATCACGCTTTGCACATTAAATAGACAGGGCAGAATATCCAATGACCCAATTTTACTAGACAAGGTAACGGGTAAATGACAACAGTTAGATTTGAACTAATTTGACTATGATAAGGGGTAAAAAATTTATTTATTTAAATACGTTAATACTGTCATAAATGTAAGTGTACCATTATAAATATATATTAGAATTAATATATTATCATAAATTAAATTAATTTTTTCAAAAATTATTAAAACTAGAGTGAACAATAATAAGTTATTTTTATATAAGTTAGAGAAGACTATATAAAATATAATATTAAATTTAAAATAAAAAAACTTAAAAATTGTAGAATAAGTAAACACAAAAAATTACATTAATTTAAAAATTATCAAAATTCTATATAATATTAGTTAGTAATAAAAATAGAGAAAAGTTTAATTTATATTTTTAATTAAAATATTTTAGTTAAAGGAATTAAAAATTAAAATAATTTATATTTCATAGTGAAAGAGTTTTTAGAATTACAAGTGTTTAGAAAAATATTAGAAATTACCTTATATCTATTTAATAGTATATTAGTTTAAATGATTAATTTTAAAATATTTCATAAATTAATTATAAAAATAAATTACATTAAATTAATCATCAAAGAACAGTTTTTAATTCTTAGGAAAAAATATTAATCATTTTTTATATTAAAATTAAAATTAATTATTATTCATAGTGAAAGAGTTTTTAGAAAATATTAAATACAAGAGTTAAAATATTACAATATTAATAAATTAAAATTATAGTCAATTATCTGGTATATTAATTTAATTATAAAATAGATTAATTCTAATTTAATTCTATCAATTAATTATAAAATAAATTAAGTTTAAGAGTAAAAAAAGACTAGAGAATTCAAGGGTTAGAAAAATATTACCATATTAAAAATTAATTAAAAGCTTATTGAAGGGAGTAGAAGAAAAGGAAGAGAACGACTAGGAGGAAAGGGCTAGGACCCAACAACTACTTATCTTCCAGCCATCCTCTCTATTGGGATTGTTCAGTTTTTTTCAATCTCAAGGGCTTCCCTAAACTTTCGATAATGGAATTGCGGCACTCTAGCAATCACACAAGCTTCCTCGATGCAGACATGATGATTGGTTTTGTCCACATGCTCTGCTGAAGCAATCACACAAGCTTCCTCGATGCAGACATGATGATTGGTTTTATCCACATGCTCTGCTGAAGCGGAAGACTTGGTCCTCATATGCTTCAGGTTAGCCGCATGTTCACTAATTCTTTGATTAATGGAGCGACCAATGTCACCAATATAAGGGGTCCCACATGAATAGGGAATAATATAAACCCCTTTCATGTCCTTGGAGTCAATAGGATCCTAAACCATTCTTACAGTTTTAGCTATACTGAAATTTCATTTCATATTGGAATTTACTGCTAAACCATTCCTACCATTTTATCTCATTGCCAGCGCCACATATTTAAATAATATCTAAAGTGTGGATCTCAAACCAATAGATAATTAAGTACAAATTGACCCTTACAAAACTACTGGTACAAAATTCAATAAAATTTAAAAGGGATTTGTTTAATGTGAACTAATGCTCCATATTGTAAAACTAATCCTGCTAACCCATTTCGAAACATCGAACCTGTTAGAAGGATGATGTTGAAATTTGGAGAACTGAAGTGCAAAGATGGAGAATCAACTCATACTGGTTATAAATTTCGAATGGTTGAAAATATAAAAAAACAAGGGAGCCACTGCCGTGGCGGTAGTCCCCGCCGGGGTCTGCTACAACAACACAATACGAAAGCTTTGTGATTTAACCCAAATAATAAGTAATTAGTATAAAAACTAATGCATAATATCTGGGACAGTAGGTATAATAACATGTGTTTTGAAATAACATCTTTACCCTAGACATAAAAGTACACATTATTTTCCAAGCAATTTAATATCTTAATGATATATAATATTTCAATAGTACACATCAGACCAAACCTAATCTTAATAAAATTTAGACAAATATATGTGAACTTTACATTACCATAATTTAAAGAAATTTGTGCAATTATTGACATGACTTTCAATATGTATTGCCCTCCACGTAAGAAATTTGTGCAATTATTGACATGTTCAGATTTTCAACATGTATTGCCCCCCACGTAAGAAATTTTTACAATTATTGACATGCTCAGACTTTCAATATGTATTGCTTTCCTGGTATAAGTGAAATACATACCCAGATTTTTCTATCTTCAAAAATGTGATTGCCATCTGCAGAATCCAGAGGCTCGATGCCGCAACTACAAGAAGAATCCAAGTTTAACCTGTGGACCACTATACCTGTACATGATTTGACAACACTTAGCCTCTTCAGCTTGCTGAATATTTTTAATGTGGACAAGTAATTTATTGCAATACTCACTTGTCTCTTGCGCTGAACGGTCTTCAAAATTTTATTTCTATATTTTGAGAATATTTTTAATGTGGACAAGTAATTTATTGCAATACTCACTTGCCTCTTGCGCTAAACGGTCTTCAAAATTTTATTTCTATATTTTGAGAATTAGCGGTTCATGCATTTCGACTTTATACTTAATGCAAAGCAATTATATCCATTCACAATAATTGTATGGAAAAAATACATGCACAAAGTCTCAAAATATTCATAACCAGTTCTTCCTCTTTAAACTCTTTAATAGTAGGACTCACTTCTTCTCTGCCTTCTTCTCACCAGAGTTTAAGGACGGTCATAAATAGTAAGGAATGAATTTGGAAAATAGAGATGGGATTATTTTGGATATTTATTTATTAAAGAGATTTTGACTACTTTTTAGTTTTACTTAGATTTTTTTAAAATCTAAATTGTGAACCTTTTACTATATTGATATTTTTTTGTTTTTTCATTTTTTTATATTAAAAAAAAATTACATAGAAAGCATATATGAAAACACCACACCATATGCTGCAAAGTTTAGAGATATTTTGTTTTTTTTTTTTTTATATTGAAAAAGAGTTTGCTTCTGCAGCAGTAAGATTATGTTTATCTCTCACCAATTTGCATATTTTTAGTGCACGTTATTTCACATGATTGTTGAAATCTTTGTATTGTGATGAATCACATGCAGTAGAAACACATTTCAATAAGCACTGAAGTAATTTTAAATATGTTCAATTTTTCTTTAGCGAGACTCAATTTACCCATTTTATTTCTAAAAAGTTCTCCACCCAGTCCTTGCAAGCATATTACTCGTAGTCACAGCTCAATAAATCATTAAATATGAATCTGCTGCAATTTACAAAGCAAAATAATAGAATATCAAAACAGTTTGCCTTCAAACTGCCAGTCATGATAGAGGAACCTGAAATCATAAGCACGTTTGGTGAAATCCAAAAAATGAATTCGAATTTTTCTATGTCAGACTAAATGATCATTTAAACAATTAAAATATATACAAGTGAAGTGCGCCACATGACGAATGACACTTGCCATGCCACTCCTATGAAACTGGAAACTAATCCATAATTACTTGGATTGCATATGTCATCTCACAAATCAACACAATGAGAAGTGTACCGGAGTGCAACTCTAGGAGACTCGAGCCTCTACCCAATGATAAAGTTCTAAACATTTAGGATGTGACCAAATAGGTCAGTATTGAAGCTTTGAGAAGTTTGAGTAACCACCCATATAAATATAAATTAAAATTTGGAAAAAAATAAGGAATGTAAATGTTAAAAGAAGAAGTATAATATTTGAAGGATCGCCGTAATGCAATTGGTTTGAGTTTTCACAAAATGTTTATTACAAAAGTTTCTCTGAGGATTTGGTAATTTGTTTGCACCATAACAATTAAAATGCCTGAACCTAAAAGGGCAAACGTAAGAACAGAATACCCGACAAGCTCAAACTAAAAAATAGGTCAAGAATCAATCCAAATTAGAGTTTCCAAGAAATGTCTCTTTCCTCAATTCAACCAACAACCTCAAAAGAAAGAGTAAACTTACCAGATGTCTAAACGCACAATGTGGGTTCAAACAATTCCCTGACAACCAGTACCAGCAATGTCTTGGATTGATTCTTGCATTCTCGCCATGCCGATATTCACATTCATTTCCCTGGAGGAACATATTTAAAAGTTATGTATCCATTCAAAGCATTACACAAAATTTTAGAATACAAAACTAGTTCTGTTTCAAATGATCCTGATTCCTAACATGATGTGGCTCTCTTAAGATGATTTAATACAGTGATTATACAACCCTATAACACTAATCGGTGCAAAAGCCAGCTTAATTGCCACAATCTGCCTTAAAAGTCCCCATGAACTAGTTTTTCCACATAAAGGTTATTAGCGCAGCTTGACAAGAGAGATTCACTGAAACAATATATATTCTAAACAAACAAAATAGGGTTATAGGGGGATTGAAGGGTTTTAAGGGTTTAAAAATGAATTGTGTGCGTTGGACTACCAGAAAACATGTCTTTCAAGATCATTGAACTGAATAGCACAAATTGGACTAAATTTTATGTAACGCACACTAGTTAGATTACAATTAGCGCAAATTTATCCTATTATAGGGGGCTGAAGGGTTTTAAGGGTTTAAAAACGAATTGTGTGCGTCGGACTACCAGAAAACATGATTTTCAAGATCATAGAACCGAATAGCGCAAATTGGACTAAATTTTATGTAACGCACACTAGTTAGATTACAATTAGCGCAAATTTCTCATATTACTCGCAAAATTTCGAAGTTCCCATAGTTTCAAATTTCCTTAATCACTCTGTGCGAACTAGTCTTGAAACAGAAAATGGGTATTTGAATAATGACAGGACATACCTTCTTGCAGTTTAACGGTGATGCTAAGAAGTAAACGCAGTCAGTATTCCGCTTCTGTGCTTCCTCCTGAAACTTCGCTTATTGAAACCCCTGAAACATTTGCTAACATGCGCGGGTGTTAGAACCATGTGTTTGCTAACCTGAATCTGCGATGTGTTTGCTAACCTGAATGAAGATAGAGGGCGGTGGAATGAAGACATGTCGACAGCTGTAAACAATGGTGTCAGTGAACGATGACAACTATAAGGGCGCTGAGTTTATGCAAGGTCCACATGCGAATTTTGAAACTTAGGATAAATTAAGTTGCCCACACTAAATGAACATCGGGGCAAGTGATGCGGGAAATAAGAGGGTAAATAGAAAACTTTGGCTAAATTTTTTTTTCAAGGAAACTGCCCAGTTTAAACTTTGGTTAAAGAGTAAATAACGGGTACAAATTGACGGTCAACACATCAATTAATAGCCAATCAACTGCGGATCGAACGCTAATAGTCCCAAGCAGGGACTAATAATGAAGTCACTGACAATATTTTGTAGAAATGTTGAACTGATTGGTTCTTTATTTGTAACTTGTAATTTTAATATTCAGTTTTAAATTTTTAAATGAAATTTGTTAATAAATAAATAATCTTAATTTATTTTGAAATTGACAAAGATAAAATTTGATTATCAAAATTTTTATTAAATTAATAGAATTATAATTTAAAAAAAAATACCAATCTTAACACTAAATATATCTAGTTCACCCAATTTTCAAAACATAAAAAATATAGATAAAAATCTCAAAACATGAAAAATATAAATAAAATTTTAATATTCTCTAAAGTTCACATTAGAGAAAAAAATTTACACCAAAATTGACGATAGAAGCATATGCAAGGTTATAAATCCTTGATGTAATATTTCTTTTCAAAAAAATCCTCGATGTAATATGTTTCTTAACTATTCCTCGAAGATTAATGACACATTCCATATAGTGTTCACGGTTGGTTAACTTTTAGTTTAAACTTAATACTCAGGTGTCTAATAACTTTTTCTTTAAAAAATCATTTAAAAAAAAAAGTTGCACTAACACTGATACATATGGATACCAGGTTTCAAATAGATACGATAGGGCAGTAAACGACACATTACATATATATATAATAAAAATTTCATTTTACTATTCATATCTTGTAATCTAGATTAAATATAAAAACTAATAGTAAACACATAAATAATTATCATTTATGATCTATGATGATTTATTATCATCAATTCAACATATGCCATAAACATTGTTATCATCATTAGTTATTATTATAACATTTATAATTGAGGTTTCAACATATCATCAAGTATTTGTTTTAAATTTCAAACATCAAGTTATCAACATGACAAGTTACACGGGCACCATCGTTACTAAAATTAAGAATGCATACATAGTACAAACTACAAAATGAACTATGACTTGCAGTTTACTATCATTATTCATAATTCATATGGTTGTTCAAAAGTTTAAAAGTTAAAACACCGCCATATAAGGTTCCATGTCCTCTCTAGAAGTGGGACCGAGAACATTGTTGCAATGTCCACTTGAAGATCCACGTATTGGTGACTCCGCATCAAACAAATTCATATAAGACATGGCATTCAATGTCATATCTAAGTCAAGCAACTGTGGTTCCACATCCCATAATTTGGTGGTCCCAAATTTGTATTCATCTCTTTTCTGTGACAGAAGGCAAAGGTTTAAATGAACATACATTAGTCCTTCAGCCTTCTTATAGCCCAATCTGTTTAGCCTCACTGAATGGATGAAGGCGTATGTACTTTAGTTCCTTTATGCTAAAGAGGAACTAGCAACCTGTAACAAGATATTGATGGCCAACTTTTGGATATGTGGAAATGCCCCACGATAAATGTTCCACCACTCATTTGGACTTAATCTGCATACACTCAATATCACAACTCTAACCCTTTGATCCCACAAAATGAGAAAACTATGAACGAATCTGAAGCCCAATTTCAGGATCTACAAAAAGCTTTCTAAATTATTTTTTAAATCCTTACGCAACTTTTAGGTATTTGTTTGGTGTGGTTCTTTTTGGATCACGTAGCAACTCTGCTTCATAATATTTTGGATTCACTGCATAGGTTAAAAGGTGCAATGAGGTGGCTATCTTGTTCCACCTTTTGGTCAATATATCTTTTACTTCTCTGTAAAAGAATTCATCTCGGTCATTCCCCTTGGGATTTATAACCAACCTTATCTTCTCTATCATGGAATCAATGTCTTCATACGCCTCTCCTAAATTAGGCATATATGTGTAAAACATACGGAGCAAATCCACAATTGGCTTAGTAAATTCCAAGAGGTATTCCACCCTATCCCACAATTCATCATCAACAACCACCCGTTTCTTTGCTTGTGCTATATCAGATTGGGGTTGCCTCCATTGATTCCAAATAGAACTGCATATCATTAATTGTAATGCATCTTTCACCTACATAAGCCTTGTTAAGGTTATGATGTGAGCAAAAAATCGAGTCTCAACAACTTCCACGTGTCAAATTGCCAATGTTTCAAATTTCAACAAATTAAAAATCATAATTTGATTGAATAACTATTATGATTCATGAATCATGACATTTGAGATCCAATTTAGATATTTGAATTTAGAGTTAGAAATTAGAATTTATGAAATATTTAAAGTTTAATATTTAATAAACTTTAAAGCATAGGTACCTTAAGGAGCTCCAACTTAGTAAATTTCTGGTAGATGCCTTGGGACATGTGGTGGTTTGTAACAAAGACTTGAATTTCTTTTGCCTCTTCAAAAATAATTCGAATCAACTCAATTTGCTTTCCCATCTTGCTCAACATGAGGTTCAATGAATATACAACATAGGGGTCCAAAAGATGTGATGATATTTTCCTTCAATAATTAATCCTGCTGCTTTACACACCATTACTTTATCAATTATTACCTAGACAATATTTTTAGGCCCCACCAATTCAATTTCTTCAATCAAGATGTTAGCAATGAATTGAGAATCTTTCATCTGCCCCTCACAATCCACCACCTTAAAAAGCGTTTCCCCTTGTAGGCTCTGAGCAATCACATTGATCAAACACCTGTTTCTTTGATCTTTCTATCCATTAGAAATGATGGACACCACTAAAATGATCCATGAATCACAAATGGGGCCTAATTTAGCCTCCAAATCTAAGTTTTCAGCACTCAACAATGTGGTGCATACTTTCTCATATCCGGGGCTTTTGTACTCTCTTGGGGATTCATTCACCGTTTTTACCATCTCTACCAGTAAGGAGGTCACACAAGGTTAAAGGGAAGATTATTTGCATAAATGCAGTGGGCTATAGTTGCATCTGCTATCTATCAAGAATCATTATTAAAACTCTTTTCAAGCGGTCCCAAATTTGATCGCTTTGAACAAACAATCCCATGAGAATGAAGTGGAGGTTTTGATGAAGATGCTACCAACCTTGTTGGGTGTTTTAAATGGGAGACAAGATTTGCCTCATTTTCTTTAGCATCTGCCTCACCTTTTTCTCACGATATTTTGCAATTTTTTCCTTTCTTAAACCATTTCCATCTATACCATTCTCTTTAAGTGGGCCACTACATATTCAAACTCCATTGTCTCTTAAAACAGGAAAATGTGTTTTAACCCATGTGTATGATCCCTTATACTCGTTTTTACACTCACTGCAAACCCATGCCAAGATCCACCTCCTTGGATCTTCACAAGGATAGTTACATATTTCCAAATTGATGACATTGGATCGAGTTTAGGGGTTGATTCAATTTCATGTTCCACTTCCTCTGCCTCATCAATGGTTGAACTTGAAGTTTCTATGAATGATGATGATGTAAATGAAACTGAAAAGGAAAATTGACAAATATCATATATGTATTTAAAAAGTTCAAAACAAGTTACAATTTACAAACTTAAAATTTTAAAAAATTAAAATATGTATCTCAGTCTTCAGATCCCAAGAAAACCCTAGTAAAACTGAACAAACCAAACATCAAAACAGAACCCGAGTCTATTAAATGATTCACGAACTGATTTATAGTGATAAAAATAGCTAAAACAACACAATTACAGAAACTCAATCATATATTATGCACAAAGGGTGTATGTGCAAGACACTCACACAATGATCTACATTAAGATTACTCTATTAAATAGAGTTTCTGAGATCCAACTTATTCCTAAATTAGATAGAGAGGTTGAGAGAATTTCTCAACCATCACAAACAAACTTCTTAAATCTGGAATGTAAGAATTAACTCCAACATCCCCCCTTAATGATTACATTACATGAAAATAACAAAATAGTCAAGCTTATCAGTAGATGCTCCATCAAGTTGCCTCATAACCCTCGGAAAGGTGTAGTTGGCAAGTTGGATTCCCGAGTTCCCTTCCTCAACTCCCGAATCAAGGACCTCCCGTAGTCAATTACTGGACAACATCCCAATCTGTTGCATAACCTCATTAGGAAACCACTTCCATGTCTACCACTAATGAGGGATCCTTCCCTAGATCCGCAAATGCCATACTATCTGGACAACCATCCATATTGAGCCTTACTGCTACTTGATATTTAAGTACTAGAATCAGACACATAGTTGAACTGCGGGTTATTTTTAAAAGAGTTTAATAGGTTCACTCTCTTCATCATCAGAATTCCATTGATATTCATCTGTGGTTATATTTGCTTACAACGCCGCACAGACATGATGCAGATAGGCAAAATTCCCTTGAATAATATAACTGTTGACTGGTGCTTTGGCAAACATAATATAACTATGTAGATCAAACAACATACAGACATCCTTAAAAATTATCTGTACGATTTAGACCTTTGATAACATTTACAGATAATACAAATCTTCTGCTTCTGTAATACGAGATTTCTGCTGTAGTGCTCGCACACAAAAAACTCACAATGCAAACAATATTTCTCATACGCTTGCAACCGTGTCTTCCTTAGTATTTGCACAAGGTATGGGCTTAGCTAAGTAAGTGGGCTTCTCATGTCTAGGCATAACCACCACAACACTGTTCTCTGTGTGTACGTACTACATATCATAATTTTCCCACCGTCTCGAGCTGAAGCCACCCTCTTTCGATTGGATTCAATTATAACTTTTGGAATCGGCTGTCTCTTTGCGTGAATATCAGACACGGCTCTCTGTCTCTCACATATGGACTGGCTCGTTTGATCATATCTCTCTGCAACACAGATTCTTACAGACAATTTCTATAGGGCCGTGGCATCGTCCATCTCCAGTCTGCAGCTGCGTGGTATTGATCAGTGGGCGAATGCATTGAGAAGAGAATGGTGTTGCGCGGTATTGATCAGTGGGTGAATGTGAATGGATGGTTTACGGCTGCATACGCAGGTTGCTCTGTCCAGAATACTCAGGTTGCAATAGTCCGGTTAACATCCAGATGCACCTCCTCACAACACAGGTTTAGATCTAGCTCTGATACCATGATAAAAATAGCTAAAACAACACAATTACAGAAACTCAATCATATATTATGCACAAATGGTGTATGTGCAAAGACACTCACACACTGATTTACATTAAGATTACTTTATTAAATAGAGTTTCTGAGATCCAACTTACTCCTAAATTAGATAGAAAGGTTGAGAAAATTTCTCAACCATCACAAACCAACTTCTTAAATCTGGAATGTAAGCATTAACTCCAACATATAGTTCATAAACTGAAGAACAGACATTTGGATGCTTGCTTTGTTGGAAAATCACTGAATCTAAACCCTCTCATTGCTCAGGTTTACTACCATCTCTGGGCATAAATACTCATGCAAATTGATAAGGACAAGTGGTTGTACCTCTCATTGGTTCGTGGGACTGATATGTATTGAGATGGCAAAATTTAGTCTATCAAAAAGGGCGCTCATGTAACATATATGTGGTTGTAGCAGAGGGTAAAGGCAGAGAAATTACATGGGGTCACTTTCGTGAGATCAAAATTTCTGAAGTTGCACAAGGGACTGATCGTTAAACTGAAGACATATAACTCTGTATACTAGGTTCCTCGTATTAATGCTTACCATCATTTTATGTGCATATATCAGCTCTCAGATTTAGTATATTGTGGTGTTTATTCTTGTTGGTTTCTTCATATCCTTGTGACTGATATTTGGAGGCTACTCACTGAAATAAGTCACAAGTTCCACTAGTTTGTTTATTCATTGTGTTCTTCAATGTTAAAACTTAAAAAATTAAATCAGAAAGGGACTTTTTATGCTTAAATATATTATGATCTTGAATTTGTAATAAGTTATGGTATAAATTTTTAACACATAGTTAGCTCTCCTCTAGCAGAAATTTTGGCCTCATTTAATAGCTCCTTATGATTGGAAAAGATCCCTGAACAGTCCACGGTCTACTCTTTAAACTTAGGTATACAGAAGCTGAAAGTATGCCCTCAAATCAATGATGTTTCCTCCTTAAACACAGGCTGCTTCACAGTCAAGAAACTAAGATACTTTACAACAACTATACCCTCAAGGCTCAGATACATGTCAGTTTCCTCCCAGAAATAGGTGATGGAATCCTCTCGGAACTCGATCCAAAATTCAGACTCTCTCCTAGAAATTTGTGTGGACAAAGTTCAGTAGTTTTACCATTTTAGCCTTAAAGTTTAAACCATTCAAAATACTAAATAATAAATATCAGTAATGTTATGGTTAATGTCTTGCTTATTACTTACCTCAGATAGAATACTGAACACTGGTCACTCTTGAAGGCTCAAGCGGATCGAACAGATCAGTCACTCTCGAATCTCGATGTTTCAATGGCAACAATATTCCCAGTCTCTCGACGGTTATGACAAATGAACTACAATGGTCAACAACTATACACTACACAGTAGTTCTCGATGGCTATCCAACACTTTTAGGTTAGGTTAATCATATTGTAACGTGTTCTAATAAAAAATACAATAGAAATATTTACAAATTATAACAATTGACCATTCCTCGCGGGCAAAACGACATTTTTGGGTTGAAGGTAGTTGTTTTCGGCAACTTAGCTAAAAAGGATTCATGGTTTAAACTTGTTTGGATTAAAAGTTGACGTGTCATTACACTCGTTGTTTTCCCTGATTCGTGTGTGTTCGATTTATAGGTCGCACCACAAGAAATTGTGCCACTCCCTGATTGAGTTACTGTTGGCATTATGTTTCTGGTATGGTTATATGTTACAGATGTTGTACTTGATGGCAACACCCATGGCATAGCTCTCAATATGATGAGAATTAAGAAGTACACAGGAGAAAAGTTCACGGAATTTTATGCAGAGAAAAGTTTATAAAAGTTTATTTCATGTGGAGAAAAGTTCACGGAATTTTATGCAAAGAAAAGTTTATTCATGTGGGAAAACTACCTTTGGTCCATGGTAGTTAGTCCTTGGAATTTGAACCTATGGTTTTTGGACCATGGCATCTCGACAGACGTGTTGATCCCTAGTATTGAGTTGATGCTATTGGTTTGTTATGGTTTTGGCCCGTGGTGGTCCATGATTTGAGGAAGAGCTTGCCTATATAAAGCAAAGGAGATCATTTGGCTTGTTTATGCTTTTGGGTTGAATATCTTAAGATCTGAAATATTGGGTTATTGTTTCAAAAGCTCGATCTATATGAAAGTGAAGTGGAAAGCCAATCTGTGAAGGGTGATCTCTCGAGCGCTGCAGCTGCGGAAGTGCGGAGACGCCATAGGAGATGCCACAGAGGCGCCATAGAAGGCGCAGTGCGGAGACGCCACAGGAGATGCCACAGAGGCGCCACAGAAGGCGCAGTGCGGAGACGCCACA
>APFE030750647.1:0-14061 GCA_000404065.3 Pinus taeda | reverse complement strand
ATGTTTTATTGTTATTGATGCTGCTATATTGATGATCAACGTAGAGGAGCTTATGTATTGTATATGTTTTCCGCAATAGTACATGATCAGGATAATCTCCATTGAATATGTGTTAAATTATTCGAAATTTCTACATGATGTGGACCTAGAAGCTTACCTTTTCAGCTTGAGGTAAATCTAGGCTCTAACATAGTGGTGACCATACTAGGGAAAAAAAATTGATTGTTTGTTAGTATTCTTTGTTTTTAAGCTACAAACGGAGTCTAAAGATTACCCAGGTAGCCTTCGAAATGCTTTGCTTTGCATTAGCGCAAGTAGATAAATGCTAATTCAATCAATCTCCAGTCTAGTCTTATTAATGAAAAATCTAACCTGCAACTCACCCCAGTGCATCTGATAATTCTAAGCTTTGGATGATAACTTTAGGATTTGATAGGCTGAATAAGTTGTTAATTTCCATTTGATCTCTTGGAAATAATAGCACACTGGTTTCCAGAAGATATACCAGAGCCAATCTAGATCCAGATCCTCCTCGTGTATACAAGAATCCCAATCTTATTCCAAGAATCCTTCGTCAAGACAGTTCTGTAATTCTCGTAGTCAAATAGAATTCATGTCCTGTGATTTTTGAGTATCTTGAAGAGCTTAATTTTGATGAACAGTTTGATTTGTCATTGTTTGAAACCAAATCCAAAAGTGTTGTTGGTTTTACAGTCTTGAATCCAGAATTTCTTACAGATCTAGAAACTGAAAGGGCTAATAAGTCTATTTAGGATTATATTTTGAGACAGCTCCAAATTGCAATTGTGGCTTCAAATATCATTGATTTCCTAGAAACTACATCTGCAACCCTTGGATCTTCCGCAATCACATCCAGGTCAAGGATTCCCACCGAACCGCCGTTCATTCCCACCATCCCCGTACGGCCTATTATTTCTGATCAAAAATATTCATTAGTATCACCTCCATCTACTCCTTCTACTCCTGAAACATCCAAAATTTCTTCGCTTCTGCGCACCCCTCCTCATACACCTCATATATCAGCTGCACCTACTCCCCCAACATCCCCAAGACTGAATCCACCGAGAGCAATGGCTGCTTGTTTTGCACCCCTTGTGCTGCCTCAGAATTTGGATGATATGCCTGCCGATTATCAAAGCAAAATTCCTTTGTTTGATGGCACTCCTCATAGTGTTACAGCTCAACAACATGTGGACAAAATGGCAGATTTCTTCGACCTTCATGAGATCGACGCAGAAAATGTGACAATGAAACTATTTGTATAGACATTTGGTGGTGAATTTAGGAAATGGTTCAGAGCTTTGCCCATTGCAAGTATCACTACATTGGCCAATCTGCAAAGACAGTTCTTAGATCATTGGGAAGTGAAGAAAAATCCTCTTCAGATCCTTTCCAAATATGAGCACATCAAGCGGAACGTTGGTGAGTCTGTCCAAGATTATTGCATTAGATTCAATTCCGTTTATAATGCAATCCCTGATCATCTAAGGCCACCCATGGGGCTAGCATCGATTAAGTTTCCGGATGGGTTTGATACTGATATGACCTATCAACTAAGAGAGAGAGATTCGGCCATGTTGGAAGACATGTAGAAGATTGTGGTCAGCGTTGAAGTAAATCTGCTGGCGGAGCTAGAGTAAGAGCAGAAAAGAAAGTCACTATAAAAGAAGACTCTTCCTCATCACAGAAAGTACTTCGGAAGGTGGAGTAGATGCTAGAGAGGATGGAAATTGACAAACCTGAACCTCAAGTTAGAAATCCTAACTTCCGTGGCCAGCAGCAGCCACAATATAGAATCAAACAAAGAGAGCAGCGAGCCCAAGATCAAGCAGCGTAGCAGCCGGTGCAAACACCTCTACAACAGAACTTTGTACATGGTCTGGAATCAGATGAAGAAGAGAATGTGATTGGAGAAGAAAATAATTTCTTTATGCCCGATGATATGCCTATCTTCATCACTGAGGATGAGGAGTATTCCGAGAATTCGGCTGAACAAAGAGATGACAATTCCATTTTGGCAAATAAGACAATTCTTGACGAAGAGTCCGATGAGTACCAAAGAGGATACATGAATTCTTTGTCAGCTCAGTATCGACAATATTCACTCTGAAATAGAGATGTGCCCATGAACCTAATTCAGAAAAGGAAGGAGGCAGCAACGTCAAAGAATGATCCTCCTAATATGTAGAAAAAAGGAAAAGAGGCAATTGATCCTACCACCAGTAAAATGCCATCAGAAAATGAGAGACCCAATCAGCCAAGTGGGTCAAAGGAGAAATCTGAAAAGAAAGATGTTCCAGTGAAAGAGGTAGAAAAGTTTCAGTTTTTAATTTGGAAAATGAAATTGCCAAGGTAAAGATATCCATTCCTTTGACTGAGTTGATGAAGAACAACAATTATAAAGGTCAGGTCTCCAAAATTTTGAATTTAGATCCATCATCTGATATGGTGAATGTGGATGTTAGGATATTCCGACACATAGGAATAGTTAAGTATAACTTGGTCTAGTATAGAGTTAGGTAAAGTGTGTTTCTTTACTATGTACATTTGTAACTTACAATCCGATGGTCACGATGTGTAGTGATCCGACAGTTCATTCTCTCCTCGGTATTACCGACACTTGATCCGTGGCTTAACACCTGATTGGTCCATGAATTCTATTTAAAGTGCATGGAGGGTCATTTGTAAGTTAACCGTTCACGAGCGAAGCTTATGTAAATTTTCATTCGTTTATTAATAAATTGCGTGAAGTGGCTGCGTTGGCTCAGGCCGTGGACTGTTTCCCTCTTTGAGGGTTTTAACCACGTCAAAATACTGGTGTATTGATCTGTGATCTGTTTGTGAGCGGTGTCCTTTTGGTGTTCTGTCTCAGGAACTTACCCTGTAAATTCCTACAGTAATATCCGTGAGATCAATAAGATATATTGTGTTTGATGTTGTGTTTAATGGATCTCTATGCTTTCTCTTTATTTTCTAATATGGTATGAGAGCTATATCTGGCTTGATTCCCTAGCGGGAAAGCCAGGAGGATGTGAGAGAGTCTTGAGTATTATTGTTTTGTTCATAGATAGATTAATATTGTTTTGTATTATTGTTGATTTATGTTGTCAAATTTATTTCTCCCTATTTATATCTATGTGTGAGTGTGTTTTTCTATGGTGTGTGAAGAGGCAGTGATTTTGGGATTCAATATACACAGTTCCATTAAGCCTCACAGGACCATTTAATCTTATCGAGTGCTCGTTCAAATATTGGTTCTTTGACAACATTGACTTCCTTTCATCTGTGAATCTCCCTTTACTTGTGAATGTCATCCATAGCATGCTGCAAAGGATTGCACATTATCATATTATGTCATGCAACGCTGCAAGTGTTTTTTACTGAATCTGCCTATTACATCAGCACGATATTTAAACGACGTAGTAGTAATTGTAGAAGGAATTACAAGGAATTGAAGAGAAGTTTATCTCGGAAAATACATGCTTTCAAAACCAAAAAGAAAAATTTTGCTAGACGATGAGGAGTTGGTGTACCGAATTGATTGCACATTGTGTGAGTTTGTTTGGAGCAGAGTTTTATCACAGTTGTAGCTATTGCCTGTCTAGTGTATATTTGTAGCAAGTTGTAAAGCGAAATGTGGGGCTGAAACGTTCTTTGTGTATTCTCGGAGCAAGTATTTTTAAAGCTTCATTCTTTGGGATGTTTGGGCAATTTTTGTGGAGAAATCTCATTTAGATTTTAAGATCTATTTCCATGATAGTGGTTTAATTATATGATTCAAAAAAACAAAACATAGTGTTGTTTTGAGGGGTAGTTATATTTTTTGAATCATGTGATGCAAAACCACAAAGAACAGGCCAATTATTTAACAGATTAATGTGACCCGTCATGATCCGAAAGCATTAGCCATAGGGAGTTCTTAATAAGGTCAAGATGGTATGTCCTGTCATGCACCGAGAGCATTAGCCATAGGTAGTTCTTAATAAGGTCAAGATGGTATGACCTGTCATGCACTTGGAGCGTCAGTACAGGGTATTTATACAAGGTCAAGCTGTAGAATTGTCTGCTGAAGGCATTATGTACCCAGAATGCTATCCTAGATAGCTAATGAATGCTGCAGAGGGTCGTGGATTCATAGATGGTGGCAGTTCATAGGATGGTTTAATATCGATACTGACCCGTTGCACTTTGAGAGGTTGAGAAGCTTCAAATCTACAAAATTTATCAACGATGGCCACGTTTTAGATGGAGGTCAAATGACAGCTCGAAGATGTGGTGGTGAAGGAGCGGTGTTTGCAAGATTCGAGAGTGGATGTGGGCACTAAAGATGACCATATCAGACAAATCTGAAAAAAAAAATATTTATTTATTGTTATAATCTGGGTTTTTTTTTAATGTTTTCTACATCTAAACATTAAGGGAAGGTGTTAGAAGTAATGCTTTCATGGCTTCCAAGTTATCATGAGTTGTATTGTGTGAGTTCCTAGGCTAATAAGTGTACTAGATATTTTTAATAATCTAGATTCACCATTCTCAAATCTAGAAATATCATGTATTCCTATATATGAAATATCAATGAAATAGATAAAATATATTATGTTTGGTGTTGTGTTTAATAGATCTATCTGCCTTTTCTCTATTTTCTAACAAATCATATATTTTAAGATTAGAATGGAAAACTTGGCAAGGGATAGTTTATAATATGAATTTCTTTAAGGAAGCCTTTCCATGTGGTACGCATTCCCTTGTATTGGAATTTCAATTTACAATAATGTGGACTCTCGATGTTGAAATATAGGAGTTTCGGAATGAATCAATTTATGTTGTGTACATGTAATGCATGTTTTTCCTCGATTGTTAATGTGAGTTGTGGGGTTTTTTGGATTGAAAAAAAAAAAAATCAAAATTGAGAGAAGAAAAGAGTAATGAACAAAGACTTTGTGGAGAGGTCACTTGAGAAAATGGAACACCATACATTTTTAATTTAAATAATAAAAATAAACTACCAAAAAAATACATTCATTTATATATAAAAAAGTTTTTTTTGTTTTTTTTTTAAATAAAAAATTAACATGCAAGCTAAAATTAACGGATGAATGAACTCTCCATATTTTTGGAGATATCATCTCCATATTTCTGAAGATATTGTTATACCACTCAAAAATTAAATAATAAGAATTCATCCACCTCAGTGAGTGAATGGAGCCATACGCACATAAAAATCATCTCTACATTTTTCGATTCACTTTGGTGCTTCTCCTCCATCTTTTCAGCTCCTGCAAAAACTTTGATTCATCTTGAGTACACAATTCACTTTGTTGCTCCAACTCATCAATGCGGGCCATGAAACCGTGATGATACGTTCTGAGATCTTTGAAAAACTGCGACTGAGAAATCTTCAATTCAGATTCTCTTTTCAGTAGAGCTTCAGGTTGTTGCTGCCCCTTGCATACATCGGTTCCCCAATTGACCACTGGATTCACAAAGTGAAAATTCTCTCCATTAAGCAGAGATTCCACCACATTCTTCTGCCCTTTTGGAAGCAATGCACGCAGTTTGCATCTCTCTGCTGCACTAAGATTTTCTTGCCATGTCTTCACTGTTAAAACATTTCTCAGGTCATCCAAAAGAAGTATTTTCAGGGGCAAAACTCTGGTTTCAGATATGTCAGGTTCCCTTATCTTGTATTCACGGCTTATACATTGTTTAGTTATGCCCATCATTAGTCCCACGGAACTGCAAAACAATTATTGATACAGTTAATATAAAAACTGTAAATTGAGCGAAATTCGAAAATCATGATTTTAAAAAGCATTACCCACCTATTTGTTATGATCTTCCTTCTCTTCAAATTTGTTGGTAATCCAATTTCGCTCAAGTTATCCAAACCTAATCGATCATGGGAGGAGATAGTGGTGTCAGTTATTTCAGGTTGCTTTATCTTGCGCTTATTATTGTTGGGTGACACAGTGATTTCGGGCTCCTTTATCTGGGATTTATTATTGTTGGGCGACACGGTGGTCTCAGTTATTTCAGGTTCTTTGATCTTGAACTTATTATTCTTGGGTGACATAGTGGTTTCAGTTATTTGAAGTTCCTTTATCTTGGGCTTATTATTGTTGGGCGACACAGTGGTCTCAGTTATTTCAGGTTCCTTTATTTTAGGCTTATTAGTGTTAGATGACATAGTGGTCTCAGTTATTTCAGATTTCTTTATCTTGAGCTTACTGGTAGGACATTGTCTTGCCAGTCCGATCTTTGTTTCCTGAGAACTGCAGAACAATTCATGAGATTTTTAATATAAAAACTGAAATTTGCGAAAATTCATGGAAAGCGGGTAGCAATATTGTAATAAGAGACCTGTCCTTCCTAATGCGCATTCTCTTGGAAGAATATGTTCGCAACATGTCACGATGATGTTCGCAGTAATTGCTACCCTCCACCCGCGGATTACAACAACGCCAATGCCTGCCATCAGCCCAATGATATCCAATTCTTCCGCCAAATTGCATTCGACTTGCTTTTTCATGATGAATTTTTATTATTTAGGTGAACCCTGACACGCAACAAAATTTTGAGTGTTGGTCTTTCTCTCCGAAAATCAGGTTTTTGGATCTCCCAATTTTCAGAGATTTCACATTACATCACCGATTAAACTATTCCAAATATAATTTTGTATTATTAATATAAGCTTCTGAAATTGTGAAGAATTGATGTTAATATCACCAATGCTGCAAACGAATTATTTGATCCTTCTGACGGTTTTTGCGTTGGAGAATGAGGGTATCTTCACAGAATAGGTCGGCCTTTTATATGTTAATTTTTCGTGGACTTTAGGGTGTGTCCGCTGACTTGTGGGGTGGGACAGACGACCATTTTGTTTTTAAATTTCAATACATTTTAAAATTAATCCCCACATTCAACGGCACGTAAGGATATATGTGAAAAACGGGTTATCCCCGTCCCGACCTCTGGTGCGATTTATGGGTTTGTAATTTATTAAAATGTAAAATAAATAAATAAATTTTTGTATATTTTTTTGAATGGTTAATTTTTTTTTAAACAAGATTCGATAGTGGATATATTATCAAAGGTTGTGATGGAGCAAGCTCTTATTACAATTAACTGTAGCATAAGTGGAAATTAAATTGTGAAAATGTGCTCGGAATGCAGTGTCTCTTCTTGTGTTTATATTAAAAAATTCAGAGATTTTTGTAGCTATTTTTGAATACTGTGTAACATATTGTCCTACTAGTAAAACAAATTTACATAACATTGATTCTCTCATATTTTTTCATGGTTTGTAGTCTAACATATTTTCCTACTAGTAAAACAAATTTACATAACATTGATTCTCTGGTATTTTTTCATGGTTTGTAGACTGACTACTCCTCAGAGGGTTGATTATTCTTGTCTTGAATTCCATTTGGTTTGCTTCCTTCTTTTTCCCATGGTTTGTAGACTGACTACTCCTCAGAGGGTTGATTATTCTTGTCTTGATTCCATTTGGTTTGCTTCATTCTATTTCCCGTTGGGCTACTTGCTGTTCCTTGTGTTGTTGTGTTGTTCTGGTTGTTCCTTGTTTTGTTATGCTCTTCCTTCTGTTAGTTGTACCTGTTCCTTCTGCTTTTTGTTCCTTCTGTTGTTGTGTTGTTCTTTCTGCTTGTTGTACCTTATGTCGTGTGCGGCTGTTTGTTCGGCTTGTTGTTCCTTCTGTTTGATGTTCCTTCTGTTGGCTACATTTATTCCTTCTGCTTGTTGTTCCTTTTGTTGTTGTGATGTTCCTTCTGCTTACTATTCCTTCCGTTGTTGTGTTATTCCCTTTGCTTGTTGTTCATTTTGTTGGTTGTAGCTACTAGTTGTTCCTTCTACTTGCTACTTGGTGTTTCTGAGTGTGACTGATAGGGAGGAGAGGCACTAATGGGGGGAGGTAAAGAGGCGGAAATGGTCGCTAGAGGGGGAGAGAGGATGGTGGCTAGAGGTTTGTAGAACGCAGATGGCTGGAAGCTTGACATCTCTCAAGAGAGCCTTGAAATGAAGATCTCCTTCGTGTCTAGGTTTTATTTCAAAATTCTGAGTACAATGCTCAATCTGAGTGTTGAGGCCAAAAAATAATAGGTCTCCCTGATGTAGCTTGGTTAAGGAAGAGGATGAAGTGAGAAGGGTCTTCCATTGAGACTAAGGTTTCCTTGAGGTAGTAGCCAAACTTTATTTGCCGGAGAGTCTGCTTGCTTGTTTAAATACTGAAGAATGTTGTAAGAGTCAACTCTGTCAAAATCTTTCAAAGTGTTTCAGATTCGCTGAAGAGTTTTGTTTAATGCAAGATTACAAAAATGACCTTCGAAGTTTAAAAGTTTAATAAGAAGCTCTGAGTCTTTGAAAATTTGAATTATTTTAAAACATAGCTCCTTCGCAATCTGAAAAGCTTTTAAGAGATTGTGACTCTTCGCTTGATTGTTCGAGCTAGTGCCTAGGCCCCAGCTGAAGCCGATTTCATTCGATCTACCCAGGGAAAGAATCAAACCCCCTACACCTGTAGTTCCTGGATTCCCCTTGGACACCCCATCAAAGAAGATCGTGGCTTTTGAGGTCCCCTACCACCACGTGCGAAAGTCACCTTCAATGAGTCACAAGTGCCAAGAAGGAGCACTCAATGGTTTGCTGACTAAATCATTCCTCTCTCCTATTGAGCAGGGTCCCAACCACGTAGAAGCTTCTTAAGGTAAAGAAGTGGCGGGAGCTAATTTAAAAGGGCTTTCACTTTTCTTGCCACTACCACTTAATTTGGAATCCTATTGTTGAAAACGCAATCGTTTCTACCCAATCACACTTTCCACCAAAGGCATTTGGGGATAACTTGCGAGATGTTATTCTAGACTGCCTTTTAGCTTTTTTCTTAGGATTTTGGTTTGTCCAGGAGATGTAAAGAGAAATGACAGATGTTTGGGAGGGGGAGGGAGCACTAAGACTGTGAAGGACCAATTTCCAGACTGCTTGTGTGAAATCGCAGTCAACCAGTAAGTGATCAGAGGTTTCAGCAGCAGAATTGCATAAGCAACATCTAAAGGAGTTGTGGAACCCTCTTTTGTTCATATTTTCACTTGTTAGTGCCTTTCTATGCATGAGTATCCATGTGAAGAAATTCACGTTTGGTAGGCTAAAGGGGGACCAAACTGAATTCCAAAGCTTCAACCTTAGTGAAGGGGCATGAGTAGATTGTAAAGAGGAGAAACCTTGAGTTGCTGTGTAAATTCCTATTCTTTCCCACCCCCATTTATCCTTGGATGAGCGGTGGACAGGGGCGAGGCAAGAGAGTGCTGTCCACAACAAGTTTTTCTGAGTGTGAAGAGGTTCTGGGACCCCTAGAAAAGTCCATCCTACCCAATTCCCTTTGTTTTCCCAAGAGCAAATGTTTGCAAGCCGGAGGAGACCTTTGTTCACTAGCTAGGTATTTAACTCGTTGCAAGAGTTTAGGGAGGCCAAATGGGCATTCCCTTGAATAGTATCCTCCCATAGCAAGGTTCTCTGACCATTGCCCGAGATTCTGTATAAATGTTGTTGTAAGTGATTGATGCATCTTCTGCTTAAATTCCAAATTGTTGTTCCTGTTGGAGTATATGTTGTTGTAAAGTTTGTCAAGGAGCCTCTCTTTAGATTTTTCATCCAGAGGATCTTGCTCACAGGATGTTTTTTGTTTGCATATAGTTGCCATATAATTTTTCCACCAAGAGCCAAATTTTCCAAGCTTGGTTCCCGAATCTATAACCCACCTTCTTGGAGTGGTCTTTTAAGGATATCCCATCTTACCATATGTAATTTTCTCTGGTTTCCCTTACCCCCATTCCATAGGAAATCCCGAAGGAGCTTGGAGATCTGTTTCGTGATAGACTTGGGCGCTAGCAAGAGGAAATACTGGAATATGGGGAGGGCGGAGAGGACTACCTTTATCAAAACCAGCTTCCGAGCCTTTGTTAGCCATTGGCCTCCCCAATATGCTATTGTTTCTTTTATCTTGCTAATTACTTTGATCTAGAGGGAGGGGTGGCTTGGTCCCAAGGTTAAGGGAAGGCCTAGGTATTTGCTTGATTCCCATTTGTCATACGCAGGGAATCCCAAGGAGCAAGCGATTCGAAGGATACTTAGATGATCTACATTCCAACCATAGACAATGCTTTTTCTTTTGTTGATCAAGGCTCCTGTAATTAAACAAAAATGTTGAAGAATCTCATTGAAAGCCCTTGCTATCTTAATTGAAGCCCCTCCCAAGAGGAGAGAGTCATCTGCAAAGAGGGCATGATTTATAAGATCCACACCTCTTGCTGCCTTAATGCCTAGGATATAGCCTACTTCCATTTCAACTTTTAGCTTTCTGCTTAGGGATTTTGCCAACAGGATATAAAGAAAGGGTGATAATTAGCACCCTCGGTGGAGCCCTCTTGTAGCGTGGAAGAAATCAACGGATCTGCCATTGACTAGGGGCTCTATCCAAGGTCTATATGTGCAAGCTTTTATCAAGTTGACAAACTCAACACTAAAACCAATGGAGAGAAGGATTTTATAGAGGAAAGAGAGTTTAACCTAGTCAAAAGCATTTGACATATCCAACTTGATGAGCATGCCAATTTCCTTCCAAATGTTGCTAGAGTGGAGGGCTTCTTGAACTTGGATCACATTATCTATGAGGTTCCTTCCTTTGACAAACCCGCTCTGAGGAGGGGAGATTAGATTCCTTAACAGAGGCTTGAGTCTATTGGCTAAGAGTTTGGTGAGAATCTTGTATGATGCATTGCAGAGTGAAATAGGCCGAAACCTGTCGAAAGTCTTTGGGTTAACTTCTTTTGGGATTAAAGCAAGGAAGATGGAGTTGGTGCACCCTCCCACTTTGGCTTTCTTTTGGAAGGCTTTTATCATTCGAAGGAGATTGAGTTTTATTGCATTCTAGCAAGCTCTGTAAAAATGGATCGTGAAGCCATCCAACCCAAGGGATTTATCGAGCTCCATTGACCATATGACTTCCACTATCTCTTTTTCAATAAGAGGCTTTAATAACCCAATGTTTAAATCTGTAATGAAAAGTGAAGGGATGTTTGACAAAAATTCAACAGCTAGATCATCATCACAAGAACCATCCTCCTGAAACAATGGCTAAAAACGAGAAGTGGCAGTCTGTTTTAGAAGAGGTTGTCCTTTAATGACTTCCCCCTCCCTAGCGGATATTTCTGAGATGTGATTGCGAGAGAGACGAGATTTGCATTGTATATGAAAGAATGATGTATATCTATCTCTAGCTTGCAACCAAAGGCTGCAAGACTTGAAGCACTAGTGCTCCTCTTCCTGGCAAAAGGAGAGAAAATAATAGAATTAGGCATTCTATTTGATGAGAAGCTGAGCTTTGGTGGTTTTAGTTTCTTCCATGCCTACCTGAATCTCGGCTAAAGCCTGCAAAGTCTTTTGTCTATTGCTCATTGGAGTGGAGAGGTTTTTTTCTTTTCTACACAGGTTATTAAGGCATACTTAGTGTGGCTAAGTTTCTTTTCCCACACAAAGTTGGGGGATCCTTCAACTAGTTGTGACCAAGCTTGAGCCACTATGTCCATAAAGCCCTCTATCGCTACCCAAGGAGGACTGAATCTAAAGGGAATAGGGCCTAAGTCTTCCACTTTTTCTAGCAACAACGAGATGGGGTTATGGTGAGATGTTATCTTGGGCATAATTTTTGAAGAAATTAAATACTTCCCCTCCATCAAAGAACTTTGAACTAGAAACCGGTCTAGATGAGCAAAAATGTTGGCATTACCAACTCTATTGTTGGTCTAGGTATAATGACCTTTCTTAGGTTTGAGGTCAAGGAGGTCACAAGTAAGAATCAAAGACTCCACTAAGACATGGAAGGGATCTTTACCCCAAACTCCACCTTTTTCTTCTTTCGAATGTTGAGATCTCCTGCCAGTATGATGTTTGGGGGAGTGTAGATTTCTAGGAAGTCTGAGAGAGAATTCCAGCAGTCCTTCTTTTCCAGGAAATTAACAGGGACATAAAGATTGAAGAGAGCTAAAGAAATCTTACTTGCAAGATGTTGAAGTTTTATGTATATCCAGTGTTGGGTTGCAAAGGAGCTTTTCAGCTGAAACATATCCTCTGACCATAAGGTTACAAGACCCCTTGAAGTACCTCGAGTGTTGACCGCTTTTCCTGAGTTCTTATTCCACTTGATTCGAATCAAGGATAGAAGAGCATCCTCTTCTATCTTTGTCTCTTGGAGCAGGAGGATATTTGAGGGTTCCATTCTTGATATATTTTTTATTGCTTCAGCTTTCAATGGGTTCCCTAAACTCCTGTAATTCCAAGAGACAATCTGCATTATTTACCAGGGAAGAAAGGAGTGGGCCCTCCCTTTCTGGGTCGAGCCCCTGTGTTTATACCTAATGACATTTCAATTGTGGATTGACTGCCCTGCATATTTAATCTCTCCAGCTCTTCTTCTCTGATCTCCTTACAAGATTTCATTCCTGAATTTTTGGTGGAACACTCAAAGAGTCTTCTTCAAAAGAACCAGGGTTGTCTATCAGCTTTTTCTTTTTGATCATTTCTGCATAAGAGAGTGGGGATACGACACCTGCTGGAGAGCCATGGGTTTCCTGCGGCGTTGCGTCTACACAAGGGATTTTTGTGGTGGCTACTCCAGTTTGTTCTTGAGATCCTGAGCTTATTTCTGTGTCTTCTATCTGTTCAATATACTGCAACACCTCCCCCTCTTCAAGTTCTGGTTGGATTTGATCTTCTGGATGGTTTAGAACAACAAAATGATTTTTTGAAGTGTTGGAATTTGCTTTGGCCTAAACTTCAGGTAGTCTCTTCCCAGAAGAGGGTCCCCTTGTCTCTACACTCCCTCCTTTCCCTTTCGCCTTGTTGGTCTGCTTGGATGTGCCTACTTTTCAGGCTTGTGTCTACTATTCATCCTTCTCTTTTTTAGATTCTTCCTTAGTTTTATTCTTGTAGTTTCAAGTGAAATGGCCATAGCCGTGGCAGTGTGGGCACTTGAAGGGGAGCTGTTCATAATCAATTTCCTGTATGTGAGACCAGCCAGCTACAGTTAGCTTGATTGCCTCGGGCAACCCTATCTCCAAGTCGACTTCAACACATATTCTAGCACATGAATATTGTTCTCTCCTTTCAACCCTATCAATGTATTTGCCTAGTTTGTTCCCAATGGTTTCCATAGATCTGGGTTCCAACAATGAAGAGGGAGGTGGGGTAACCTTACCCAGACAAGAACGGTGGAAGGAATACCTTGGGAAGGATCAAAGTCTGTCGTCCATTTATTCAGATAGAGCCCTTGGGGGCACATGAAATATGGACCGTTTCGAAAAATAAGGTCTCGATCATCTGCTAAATCGAAGACAAAAACATAATTTCCTCTGCCTATCAGATGATTTCATATTCCTTTAGAGACAAGGGTCCTCTAGTTTCGTTGGACCAACACATCAATAGCTTTGGGAGAGGGCCAGAGCCCCATAAATTGACCAATGAGCCTGTGTTCTACTAGGATCAACGCAGTCTGGCATGGACATTCTACAAGCAATTCAACATAAGGGATGGATTCGGTTTTCTTTACAAACTTCTATTGATTCAGGTTTGCTTTCCTCTTGCCATAGGAGGATACTAGATTTTTGAAGGCTTCGATCTCAGGAGGGAGGGGAGGATGAGGGCCCCCTACAACATCCATCTGGGTAGAAATCGAATTTTTACAAGTTGGATCGTTTTAGGGTTTTTTTTACAGATTGTTAATATTTTGACAGTGATCTTTATAATGATGATGATCATTAATGTTTATTAACATTAATGTTGTTCATTTGATTTTAAGAATTTAAAATATTAATTGCTACTCTTTAATATTTAAGCAGGAAGGCGTTCCCCTTTGAAATTAACTCCCCTCAGTGTCACTTTGCACCATTATGCACCTTCAGATTTAATGTTAGACGATTGAACAAAATTCAACCATTAAATTAATAATCAGTTAATATTTAATAATAATTTTAT
>APFE030750643.1:0-13086 GCA_000404065.3 Pinus taeda | reverse complement strand
TCTGGTGACCTCCTATGTCTGTGATGTGATGTGGGTCATCCCACATTCTCTCTAATAGCATGTATCAATCTGTGATCCTCTCTCATGAGCTTCCTTCCATCTTTGGAAGTCCCTACATGAGTGGGTGCTTCCAATCTCTTATCTTATGAATTTGGTTGCTCCATATCATCCCGAGGTTCTTCCTTTGGAGCTAAAAGCTCCTCATCTACATGTAACTAAATCTCCCTCTCAAGGGAACATCTGATGGTCTTCTTTTCATCAAAATTCACATCTCTATGAACCACTGTCATCGTTTGATATGGAAGGCACACTCGATAGTTTTCAGGTGTATCAGTGTACCCCACAAATATGCCCAACTCAGTTGTTGGTTCTATATTTTTCCTTGCATCCTGGGTAACGTGACAGTAAACTGATGAACCAAAGATCTTGAAGTGTGCCACATGTTACCACAAATGCTCCCACTCTAGTAATTTCTCCCTCTCACTTACCAAATCCTAGTATTTTTGATAGGTCTTGGGAAAGCATGGAAGTGCTAGGCTGACTAGTTCATCTTCAACAATTGTAACACCAACACTTCCAAGCTCATCCTGACATCGGGTGAACTTGGCCAACTATTTTGGTATTGTGTCGCCCTTCTCCATCTTGATTTTCCTAAGCTTTTCCTTCAGTGCCAACTTCATGTGGTCATTTTTGTTTTGAAATAGGTCTATCAAGGCCTTCCACATTGCATATGGAGTCTCCTTACCATGGAGGCTCGAGACAATATGATCTTAAACTCTTTCTAGGATAATCCTTATTTTCCTTTGCAACACGTTTTCTCTACCTTGAAAGATCTTGAGCAATAGTTGTTGGAGGCTTAGGAATGTCTTTGTTTATGAATTCCTTAAGCTCGTTGTCTTCCAACACTACCTCCATCCTATCCTTCCAAGAAATATAGTTCGAACTACCCTCAAGGGCATATTTGAGTCTAAATCTGTAGAACAACATCCAGCTCACTATGAATGATAATGCAAATTCGGTTTCACTTGCAAATGACAAACTCCTATTATCCTATTCTAGAGTGATTTATGCTCTTATACCATGTAGAAATTCATTGTAGATTCAAACTGCTTATGTAATATGCTAAAACAAAAGACTTGAATCTACTCTACTCATCAACGGAAACAATTAAATGATCGTGAAATCATAAGGCATACAAGAGAAATAATTCAATCAACACATTGCATAATGGTTTCCTTGGGAAATCCACAACTAAAAACCCTTGCTATTCGTATATTTCATTATTCTGAAAGTATGAGACGATTACAATGCTTTGCTCAAGCCTAAGCAACCTTTTCACTATCTCTATCTATCTCAGAGCTTCCTAGACAAGCCCAGGAAAACACTTAACCAAATTTTGTCTTGCCCAAGTCCATATGTCCTTGTGTTGTTTCCTTGGGAATTAGACCCTATTAATTAGGGAAATTCCTTAATTGGAATTGTGCAATCCTCATAGGCCTTCGTCTAAATTCATGTACCACCTTTACAATTCAGATGATTATATAACTGATAGTACATTGTCCCTGAAGTCCAATATTAACTGGGTAACTCTCATATCTGACATGCATGAGTTGTTTATGACTGAATAATCAATTATCTAGTTGACCACATGAAGCACCACCCCACCTTCTGACCTCCTATTAGTTCTTCCATCAGTTGGAACTAGTTTAACTGACTTTAACAGAGCAACTAAATTAATTAATTACAACTCAAAATAAAATCAATCGGGCTCCAATAATGTAGGAGACACTCTACATGACTGAAGTTAGACCCTCAACTCGAATTGATTGAGACAACTAATTCAAACTAACTTAGTTAACTAATACAAGCTGTCTTGTGACATGGAATTACAATTTTATTCCTAATTTAATTCAAGGAAAACAATAATTTAGGATTTTGTTGATGCATTTTCAACACTAACTACTTTAATGGTTTGGTTGTTAGTCTTCTTCATCGTATGTTTATTAATACAAATACCCCTAATGATGTTAGTGTAGATAGGTATGTCTTTAGTGGTTTGTAATAAAGGGATCTTTATACAAAAATTACTCAATTCAGAATGAAGATCATATTCCACAGGTACCTCAACTTTATTTACAAGTAGTCTCTCTAGAAAAGGTGGTTCCAATGTTTAATGTGGTTCTCTTGTCACACCATTATTTTTTGTTTCTATTTGTTTATGTTCATCCTATTTGTTGTCAGATTCTATTTGAGGATCCTCCCCTTGTATGACCATTGCATATTTGTTCATATTAATCACTTTCCCAGATCTAAGTTGAATTTCATTTATAGGAAAGTAAGTAATAACATAGGAGGGAAAAGATTGTAATTCTATGTTTTCCATGGGCTAAGGAGGTTTATTAATAGGATTAGATATAGGTTGTGTAGGCAGTTTTGTTGGTCATGGAGGGTTCAAGTCAAATGATTGTTTGATCTGCTATGAAGATGGATTAACATTTTGAGGTAATGGTAGTGGATGTGATGGTAGGGGTGGTAATGGTAATGAGGGTTGCTACTGTGTGGGATAGGGTGGGTTGTAACCTTGCTAGTACTAAGGCACATTAGGTGTCTATGGCACATAAGGTGGGTATTGTGGTTGATAATAGATATATGAGGTTGTTGGAATTTGGGACTGATAAACTTTCCCATAAGGGTTTCCTCTCCATCCTTGATCTTGCGGTGAATGTTGAGGCTCAACCATTTAGAAATTTTGAGCCAACCATTTCAATCCAAATTTAACTTCAGTTCAAACCATAAAATATACAAGCCAAAATCCAAGAGTTGTTCATTGATAATGCTCCATCCTTCAAACTATCAATTCAATGCCTCAACAGAAAATTATAAATCTAAAGAACAAGAATTGATTTGAAACGTAAATCTAAAAATCAAATCATTCAAAACTATAAAAATTGATTAACTACAATCACACTCAAACATCATACTACAGGTATGTTATATCACCACACAATTATTCCTGCTCTAACTCAAATGGATTACAAATTCACTAAGGTTGGTGGTGGGCCCTGACCATTACCATAAACAAGTTCAGCCACAACAATAGAATTACATATCAATAACACATAAACTCATGGAATGAAGGTCAATATTAAAATATAAATCAATATTTCAAAAATACATATATAAAATAGTTCAAAGCAGTGATAAACATAGTTTTTGAAACTTTTAGGATCACTATTCTTTCCTTCCTGCTTGCCAACCCTCGTAACACTGCTAGATGCTCTTTTAAAGAGATCGTTGTCTAAAGATAGGTTTAACTAAATGAACAAGAAAAATAACACCAACCTTAATTTACCCCACTTTAGTGCACAACGACTACTTGTGTATCTCTACTATTGTTGGTTGCATCGCAATCTTCACCTCAACATGCTCATTCATCCTTGCACATTAGCCCAAACTCCCTCTATATGCTACCTGTCTCTCCAACACAATGGCATAGGCCTAAAACCTAGCTACTACAATCATAGCATCGTCATTGTCCACCTTTCTCTTTTTACTATGGCACAACCCCCTTTTATAGACTCACCTTCTTCCCTATGTAATGATGTTATCTACATGCCCAACACCACAACTCTCGATCACATCACCATAGACTATACCCTTAGTGCACAGTCTTCGTGGGACATCCATTTCCTATAGTTTGCAAGGTTTCCTTACACAACAATGTAATGACCAATTATACACATAACTATCCCTTTGTGTTATGCACTGAATTGACTTTAACTTTCTAATGTTGTTTATCATAATGAACATCTTTGAAATGTCAAGTATAGTAGATTTGGAGTGCCTCTGTGTTTCCTCATCAACAACAGAGATGGCCCCACTTAAGAGGAGACCACGTAAAGAGATTGTTGAAGGTGTTGAAGAAGGGGTAGAAGAATGTTCTATAATCTCAACCCCAATCTATATAGATACACCATGTTGCAATGATAAATCCATGTCAATAACTTTCTCAGGTATATATTATCTATTTGCACGCAAATAAATTCTCGGGGATGAGGATGATGTTGAAGTGTATCAAAATGTGAAGATATATTGGTTACAAAATATAGCATCGCATCCCACAATTCTCCCATTTGTAGAAACCATTGAGTGGATCATAAAATAATTGATGTAAAGGATATGACCATTCAAGACAGTAACGACATATCTTTGGCAACATATATACATACTATACATAGACATAGACATATACATACATCGTTGCATTGCTGAGTATTGCAAATTCCCTAACTATCGGGTAGCTCTCATAACAAAATGGTATGAATATTTTGCCTTAGCTAACTAGGATATCTTAAATACATGGTGGAAAGACCCTAGCAAATTTTGGATGAGAGTTGATTGACTCTACAAGACCAAGTTTTTAAGAAAAGCATATCGGTTGGTAGTGGACATGTGATGTCATTTTTATGGTAAATCAAATGTAGATACATTCGAAGAATCTTGGGAGCCATTACCCCTTCCCAACTTGAGGAAGAGATGAAAAAGTTTGGCGCAATAAAGCCTTCTGGCGTCCAAGTTAGGAATAGGCCAGGAGCCCAAGCCTGTTATGGGTTTGTGGAGTTTAAAGAAGCAGTTTCGGCACAAGCTGCTATACAGGCATCTCCTATTCTAATCAATGATCGTCGAGTATATATAAGAGCAAAGCAAAAATAGTATAGGGAGAAGTGATTTTGCAAACAACAACAGAGCTGTAGGAGGGTCCTTCCCTGCACGTCAAACAATGGCTACATACTGTAATAATAATTAGTTTTATTTATGAATTTTATTTTATTTTGATGGTGAGACAAATGTGGAAGTGAAGTGAAGTGAAAAGTTAAATAAAAATTAATAATAATAAAATATATGATTTATTTATATAGTTTAAAAAAATAAATGAAAATGAAAATTGATTTTAATATAATTCTGTTTCCCCAGCCAATTGGATTGATAGGTCTGAACAGGCTATTTTGTCACATCTCCCCAAGACGGCCAGTGTGCCAATTCATGAGTGTGCTCGCTCTCGTTTTTATTCATGTCTCTGTACAAATGATAATTCTGTATTGGTTTTTCCACCCAACATTTCATTTCTACTCTTTAATGCTGCCGGCATTCTTTCCACCATGAAACAACATGATTATTATGAGCAACACCACCATCCTACTATTGCTTGTTTTCTTGGACTCTTGTGTAAGCATGATCTATTTAGTCTTTCCCTGCCATGCGATGTGAAGTCAATTCACTGGACTCTTCTGTATGCACGATCTATTTTGTCTTTCCCTACCTACCATGTAATGCCATGCCAAGTCAATTTCCTGGTTTCTTAAATATACTGTAATCAAGAATATATATTCTATTAATATTTAATACTATATTTATTTAATAGACTTTTTATTTAATCATTAGAAGTGAAATTTAATTGCAATGCTCAGAATATTAAAGCTTTTGTATTATTAAATTAAATGAAAACATATTAATAATTTTATTTAGTATATTATTTTGGGTTGAACTATAACAAAAATAATCTCAACAAATTCAGACTTTTGCATCCTCCCAGCTTAATAATGGGAAGGCTATATGAATATTTCTTAGAATTTATTTATCACTAATTGTACATTATCACTAGGCTCTATGACATTATCCACAGAATTACCACAAGCCCACTCATAGTTTGCACGGAATAAATTAATGCCAGAAGTGATCAAATCTAAGCCCAAAAAATGCCAAAATTAGTAAAAATGTGCATGTACATTGGCGATGCTATAAATAGTTTCAGAAGTTTTCCAAGCAAGCAATACACTTCTTCTAAACAGTGACTTTTGTCCATTGTCAACCACAGATTTTTAAGTAAAAGTGATCAGGTTTTCAACTAAAACTAGTTTGTCCATTGTCAACCACAGATTTTTAAGTAAAAGTGATAAGGTTTTCAACTAAAACTAAGTGTGGCTAAATACATATTAAATGTTTTGCAAATTTTTATTTTTATTTTTTAATTCAAAATTTCAAAATGTTGTTTATTTTTAGCTTTTGTTTTATTTAATTATTTTGTATTTCAAATTTTTATTTAATTATTTTACATTTTACAGTTTATATTCAATTTCAATTTTTAAAATAATGCAATTATAGAATTACTATATAAAGTAAGAATTACTATTGAGCACCTCTGGGTTCATCCAAGACATCATCAATGGTTGGAAAGAGAATTTATGCTCGATAGTGATTATAGTAAGAGCATGAAAATCAGGACACATGCACCAAGTTTCTTATATTTTTAGTACAATGACAATAAGGGAGGAACAACTACTAGTGCTAGGACTGATGCAACCCATAGCTAAAAATTCTTGAACAATCTTTTCAAAAACTGCTTGGTATTTGGACAAGACTAATTCCAGGTCATACTTAATGGGTTGGGAGGGGTTTGAAAGGCTTTAATGCCATTGAAGTGTGAATTAATTTGCATTAAACCCCTTCACATGTTCAACCCATAGCTAAAAATTCTTGAACAATCTTTTCAAAAACTGCTTGGTATTTGGACAAGACTAATTCCAGGTCATATTTAATGGGTTGGGAAGGGTTTGAAAGGCTTTAATGCCATTGAAGTGTGAATTAATTTGCATTAAACCCCTTCACATGTTCGAAAATATATATAAAAAAAGTTCAATAATTGAACTAAACGGCTTAGCTATGCGGCCTTGTTAATAGTTCATAAGGGATAGTTTAGTTTCCCATTCAATGTAAATTGTAAATTATTCCATTCAATGTTCAAATTCTTCGTGAAAGTGAAACTTAAAGAAAAAACTTGTTTTTTCAATTAATATTATATATATATATATATTTTACGTTAAAATGTTTATAAAATATGTCAAATAAAAATATCAAATGCATATATTTCTATTCAAATAAATGGAAAGTTTATCTTAATTTTGAATTTAAAAGATATCAAAATCTTTTCATATGCAACATTCAAAATTTTCACTTGAAAAGAGGATTACATTTTGAGAGATTTGTTCCCTCGTTATGTTTGGTAGATTCCAAACTTCGATGGATCTATATTGATTTTTTATAGTCTTGTCATATTTATTTGTTTGTGAATGCATTTTAATGTTTATTATTTTATATCAACTTTATAATGTATTAAGAATACATTATAATGTGTTTGAGTGAATAATTTATAAATTTAGTGATATTTTTCTAATTAGTTAAATAATATTTAATTTTTATAATATAATTAAATAAATGATATCGAAAAGGTATGTGCTCAAAATATTACATTGTGGTTGGTTCTCAGTCAAAATGTCTCCAACCTCATTCCGACCAGACTTGATGGCTTGGAGATAATGATGAAATACATAGACCAAAGCAAGATAAAACTAGTTTATCTCATGCATTCAACCTATAGTAGACGAAATTTATCCAATAGATCCTGCCTATCTGGAATCTGCTTCTACCTGTGTCAAACAGAATCCAATCTATCAAGTATTTGTCATTGGTTATGTTGCAAATCATTCATGAAAGATATGAATTCATTATGATTTTCATTCCTTGTTGTTGCACAAACTTGTAGGCCTCATATAGAGGCAAAAACTAAAGAGCACAACAACACCTTTGGACATAGGGCCTTTGTCCGAAGATGTTGTGGTGCCCTCTAGCTTTTGCCTATTCACAAGGCCTGCTCGTTTGTGTAGCAACATTCTTATTGTGTGCCAGTGGTTCAATCATCTGACTAATATGACTAGAGGAAGGTCCACCCTACGAGGGGACAAGTCCTATCAGTTTACTTCTCTGCCTCAGATCCCACTGGTCGCCCGGATGCATCATTTCACACCTCAAGGGTCGACACCTCTACGTGCTTGACCTCTCCTCTTATGCATCTTTTGCCAAAGCATCCTTTCAAATTAAGCTCCATAGGAACCCTCCTTCATGGACTCCCTCCAATTCATTGTGCAAACATCCTAGTCCTTGGATCAACACTGTCACACAAGCATCAAGCCCATACCCCACTTCAACCTCGATCTTCCTAACTCCTCTTTGTTCCCAAAATTGAAGGCATAACAGACCCATAACGCACAAAGCTTCCCACACACCCAGAGTCACCAGACCCCACAACATAATTCCACCTCCAATACCACTTCCTTTCAAGCCAAAAGCTCCCAAAAGGACCCCCACAAATGAACAATATATTAAAGTAAATTAAAAAATTGGTAAAATTAAGAAATCTATATAAGTTAAGTTTATATTTCTTATACACAATGATAAGTTTAAACTCATTTTTTGTTATATGGCATCATAGTTGTGATGATTGTGGTATATCATGGAGTTTGAACATGTTATTCATCAAAATATTAGCAACCATGGAAGCTTTGAAATGGTGTTCGAATTTGCAAAAATGATCATATTTGTGGGTTGGGACGCCTGCGTGCTCGACCTCTCTGCATCTACATCATTTTCCAAAAGCTCCTTTCAACTTAAGCTCCACAAGAACCCCCCTTCATGGAATCCCTTCAATTCATCGTGCAAACATCCCAGTCCTTGGACCAACACTGCCACACAAGTGTCAAGCGAGGGTGGGTTTTAGACACACAACATCCTTCAATTCTTGGAAAGCATGATGTATGCTTGCATTACAACTAAAATCATCTTTCTTAAGCGAGGCAGTGAGGGGAACAACAAATTTTCCTTAATTATAAATGAACTCTCAAGAGTAGAAATTGTATGTACTTTTAAGACTTGTAGGATGGGGCCATTCCTTCTTAGCTTCCATTTTCTTATGGTCCACTTATATGCCGTACTTTATAACAATATGGCCCAAATATTCTACTTATGAGACACCAAAGAGTTTCAGAGAATTTGGCATCTACAGATAATACTAATTCCCTAGATAAGTAGCCATATCTAGAACAATAGTTTAAAGAACTTTAGCCTTTTCTTATAAGCAATATATAAGTAAAAGAAGATGAGAAGACCTACTTCTAGTTCCGATTTCCTCTTGTCTCCTTTGTATTGATCCTATCGCTCCTTCCCGTACTTACCATGCTTGAGAAGTACCTGTAAACACAAACATAAGATAAAGAACCAATCAAATAAAAAGATCTATTGAATACATGTAAATGGAATCAGATACATTCACACATATAAGCGTCATATAACAAGATAAGAATATGGGAAAAAGGTTCAAATAATTTATTAAATAGATAAGGAATTACAACCATCAAATCTGATTTGAAGTCACTCTTCTAGCTTGGATCCCATCCACATCACATCAAAAGCATGAAAAACTTGTAGCATAACAATACTTGTCTCAAAGTCAATTCTCATAGCAACATAATCTCCTTACAATTCAACATAGTCCAACCCCTTGATCACTTAGATGAGTGCTCAATTTATAGGAAGATGAAGGAGGTTATGTCATAAATGGGGGTATTGAATGGCCTTTGATACATAGAATTAGTTCCATGGAGGAAGGGATGAGAGGATAGGATGAATCTGAACTCATTCCTCATTCATTTTAGAGCTCATAGGAGTTGATAAGCAAGGGAAAGTTCTATATGACTCCAAAAGATAAGAATATTCCCCAAACCCTATGTGAATTTCGCTCAATCTCGCCTAGCGGAGGTCAAAGAGGGACGAAGTGCTCTACAAAGCACCCTAGCATGGACTCAACTACTCTATAGAACACCCTTATATGGGCCTACCTGCGCTGGTCCCTTTAGAGATCATTTCATGATCTCTTCAAGTCATGAAACTATCTGGGAAGGAGGCATTCAAAAGGGTGACTTGTTTAGAGCATGTAGCAACTAAAATTAGGGTTTGAAGAGCCCTAAAACACTTATCTAGAAGATGGGAGTGATGTGCCCAAATGGATCTACTTAGGATGCTTTTGCGTGCATTTTGAGTTTTTGTGTCAGATGAACAAACTTGTCTTGGACACAAATTTTGTATAAACTTTTGAAATGCCTATCTATTTTACTTTCAAAGTTTTCTATCGTTATGTGCAATCATATTCAACTAATGATGTGAATTGTAAATGTTACTTTTACATGTGTCGCAAATGTCTATTTAACACATAATTTGCTAGATAATCAATTAATGTGTTAAAGTTTCTGGAAATATGTCGATATTGAATGTATTCAAAATGCATTTCCAAAATATGAACTCTAAGGAACATACAAAGAATTGTTGGGTTTTGGATGGTATACACACTTGTAAGATGTAGTATGATGAGTTGTGAATCTAGCCTAACAATGATTCAGCAAATGCCAAGTGAAATGGCATCGAAGAGAAGTTTTATCAACGCACTATACTCAACGATATTATTCATCGATCAAATGATACAAATCCCTTGAAAACTCACTAACTCACCACTTGGAGAGAAAATAACCCATACTACAGAAGATAGGTTCTGCGTACTACGACTAGCTCCATCAGTGTAACCAACAAATGGTTCTAAAGAGTCCAACATCTGCAACAAATGTAAAGCGAATAACTAACCTCATAAAAAAACTCTAAAAGGCACACACTAACACACACACACATGCAATGAAAGAATATATACAGTGAATTTTACCATACTCAATTAAGCATAATAACGTTTGAGGTACAGCCTGTTTCAGGGCTGCGACAATGGAATCCCATCATAATCTACTAACTTGTAGGCACCTTTTTCCAAAACATGCTTGAAAATATAAGGACCCATAGACATTGGTTCAAATTTCCCTGCTCCAATTTTATTAGCTTCCTGATCGTAAAGTAAGACTAGGTCTCCTTCTGAGAAGATACGAGGCTTGACATTTCTATCATATTGCAACTTGATTCGTTTCTTATGTGCTTCATTAGCCAATGCAGAATCACGACGGGTTTCATCCAAATGGATAAGTTCTAAGAAACTGGCTTCTTCTTCAGAAGTGTCAGGTAACAAGTCAATTGCGAGTTTGAGAGATGAAATTTCACATTGTATCGGCAATATTGCTTCCAAACCGTACACCAACTGAAAGGGTGTGAATCTAGTTGCATTTCTCACTGAGGTTTGATATGCCTAGAAGGCAGAGTACATGATTAAATTCCATTTTCATTTATGAACCCCTATCATTCTTTGCAACATTGGCTTCAAGACTTTGTTGATGGCCTCAACTTGTCCATTCGCTTGTGGATAATAAGGGGTAGAACTATCATGTGACAGTCCTAACTTAACAGTTAACTCAGCCATCATGTGATTGCGAAAATGCAACCCATGATATATAAATATGGCCTGTGGTACACCAAAATGGGCAACCACGAGGTTAAAAAATAAAATAGTAGTTGTTTCGCCATTTTTGTTTAATGCTGGCATCGCCTCGGACCATTTGGTAAAATAGTCAACGGTGACTATAATATACCCATGCCCCCCGGTCAAGGTGGGGTTACATGTCATGAAGTCAATGCCCCATTTGGCGAATGGTCGAACAACAATGACTGGATGCAATGGTGCAAATGGTAATCTAGTTATGTGGTCATATATCTGGCATGCATGACAACTTCTAATGACAATATTACAATCTTTGAATATAGTTGGCTAGAAGTAAACGACACAGAGAATTCTCTATGAGATAGCATATCCAGATAATTTTCCACCACAAGCACCTGAATGGAAATCATTCAAGGCTTTCTCGGCTTCCTCATGTGTGAGGCACCTCCGTAAAATCATATCGATACAACGACGATAAAGAGTGTCTCCAATGATCAGATAATCTTTGGCTTGGTATCGAATATGTCATTATTGCGAGCGAGAGGTTTCAGGTTGGAGAGTTTGGCTCTGAAGATAGATCAATATATCTCCATATGAAGATGTCAGAAATAGAGACTAATCCAAAATCGATGGTTCAAATGTTGAATCAATGGAGGTTGAAGGAAGGTCACAAAGAAACTCGGCGAAAACAAGAGATTTATTTCATTTGGACTTGATGAATTCCAGATCAAGCTCCTGCAAAATGACGATCCATTTTGAGTATTTTCCCCTCAGTAATTGATGTGACAAAATATATGTCATAAGGTTGCAATCTAAAATGATGGTGGTCTTCTGGAGTAGGATGTAGTGGCGAATTTTTTGAATAGCTTACACTGTTGCCAAAGCTAGTTTCTTGACATAAGAGTACTTACTTTCTCTATCATTGAGATTGCGGCTCAAATAATATATCATATATTCAATCCCATTTTCCTCTTGGACTAAAACCATGGCAATGGTTGTATCTGCAGCAATGAGATACAGGTAATAGTCATTTCGATAATTCAGAGAATACATTAATGACGCTTTAATCAAGGTATCTTTAAGAGCATCAAAGGAAGCTTGCGCAACCTGATCCTAATGGAAGGGTATCTCCTTTTTCAAAAGATGTGTAAGACCTTTAGCCATTTCAGTGTAATTGGGAATGAACCTCCTCAAAAAGTTAGCCTTCCCTTGGAGTCTCTGTAACTATAAAATATTTGAAGGTGGAGGCATGTCAAGAATTGGCTGAACCTTTAATGGATCGAGTTGAATTCCATCTCTAGACACTAAAAAACCAAGCAATCGACCAGAACCAACACAAAACACACATTTGTGTGGATTGAGTCGTATCTTGTAGTGTCGGCACCGTAAAAATATCGCTCTCAAATGTTGTGGGTGATTAGTCTACTTTTGTGAATGAGAAGGTAAATCGTCAAGTTAAGGTTGAACAGTGTGTTTGATGTTATGGAAGGCATAGGTCATTGCCCTCTGAAATGTCGCCGCTACATTCTTCAAACCAAATGGGAGTTTCCTATAAGAAAATGTGCCCCATGGACATATAAAAGTTGTTTTAGATTAGTCCTGTGTGTAGGTTTTAACCTTGTATAGAAATTACCTACATACGAATTCTAAAACACAGAAAATAAACAATGCGAGAGAATAACTCATAAAACACATATACACAAAGATTTTCCCCTGGATCCCAAAACCGGGACTACCAGCTTGATTTTTCATTATGTTCCTTTCAATGTTATAATACATATTTATACATGCTGAAGCATCCAATACCATGGACCGAAAACCATCGCGTC
>APFE030750638.1:0-18831 GCA_000404065.3 Pinus taeda | reverse complement strand
AATATATTCAGCTTTTAAAACGAGCGCGGAGATAATCCATGGAAAGATTTTAAGACATGAATTCTTTAAATGGCCGTATAAAACCTGCCACCTTATAAATGCCCATTATATCATTATTCGGTCGAGAAATCTCCTTAAGCATGCAATGGACGTATTGGCGGCTGAGCAGAAGTGATTATGCCTTAAATATGAGTAAATTGAGCTTTCCAATCACTTTAACGGCTTTTTATTGAAAATCGTGCCTTATCACATCGCATCGGGGGTTATGACAAGTCTGCCTTAACGATGTGCATTGAGTACCGCCGATCGCCGAATGCGATATCGCATCGGCGAAAGGCTTATGTGCATTGAGACTCAAGCGAAGGGAACCCGCCAATCGTCGAATGCCGATAGCGCATCGCATCGGGGGTTATGATATGGGGTGCTTTTAAACGTGCATTAGATATCATCGATCGCCGAATGCGATAACGCATCGGCGGAAAGCCTTGTGCCATTTATATATGTCCCTTATGTCATTGCGATATGCGATCTTGCGATCGCTTTATTGCAATGACGAAGATTTGCTTTATTTCTTTTAAATGGATATTGTTTAAAAGGGTTTTGTAAAGCGCTCATTTGATTATCAGACTTTTAAACAAAAGTATTGATATCATCTTTATTTTGAAGGGACCCATTTCATAATGTAATGTTTTATGAAATAAAAATTATATGAAATGGGGGGTTGTTTGTAGAGCACAACAGACCCACAGCATTTGGTTAATGGATTCTGCAATGATGGTAAATAAAACTTATTGGTCAGGGGTGACAATGGCTCTTTCGATGGGAATGTAGCAAGCATGACAAAAGTGAATGATTTTTGGGAATGAGTGTACTTCTAGAAATAAATACTTGGGAAAATTAGACTCCCAAAGGTGAATGTCATTGTTCTGGTTTAAAAATTTGTCCTTACTCCAGCAGTGGAGCTTTAGAACATAGGCAGGGGAAGCAGTGTCCTTAATTTGAAAGTCTCGGTCTATTAAGGAAAGGTGGTCAATGTCCAGGTGAGGGGTTTGCAAAGGTCTCACATCCAGAGAGGTTTGGGAAGCAATGATTGGGTTTACAGATTTGAATTAGGCTTTTAATGGTTTCAGGAGTGAGGTTTAGAGGTTCTGGAACAGTAGGTTGGTAATTACAGTTTGTGAAAAGGGTTTGGAATATACAAATAAGTTTATTTTCAATTTCTGGAAGGTTTCTTTAATTAATTCAATTAATTAACCATTCAATTACACTGTGCGTTTCAAATTGAAGGGTCGTTCTGGTTCTTCCCAAGAACACCTGGAAATTGGCAGTCTAGCATGGAGACGGGGTTATGTGGTAATTGCAGAAGGTATTGAGGCGTCAACTATCAACTGATTGCTTCAATTGGGTATCTAGAGTGTCTTCAAGTGGAAGAAGGTGGTCAAATTGGTCACAGAGGTTTAGGGTGTCGCAAATGGTTAAGTAGCAATTTGTAGTGAAAATGAGCGAAAAGAGAAATTTGGGGCTTTTTTAACCTTTTAAGAGGTAACAATCACATTTTTGCGTGGAAATTATAAATGAACAGTGGGAAGTTTTCGATTTAGGCGAGGAGGTGATTTTCTAGGCCATCACACTGGTTTTGGAGGTCGGGCAGTATTTTTTAGGAGTACGCGATCTAACCCAGTGCCACCACGTAGTAGAACAATGCCCAGGCAAAACCATGAATCCCGCATGCTCTCATGTTTTTATTAGTCAGACGATGAATCTGCACGATATGGTTGTACACCATTGGATCTGGGGGCAGGAGATCAAAGGGATATCGCACAGTTGAGTTGCACGGATGGAATCGAGAAAGTGATTTGGCGGGGCCCGAGATTTAATTATAGAAAATTGTAATTAATTAACCAATAATAGGGGGTTTTCTAATATAAGCAGTGGGTTAATAAGGTGGGACCATGGGTTATGTGGCAGGGCATTTTTAACTGAACCAAGGGTAGGTGGGTTAAAAAGGGTTTTCGGTAAATATAGAGTGGGTACGTTAATTAGATAATGCAGGGGTAAAGAAAAAACTTAGGATAAAGGGTTTTTTGTGGGTTTTTAGGGGGAAAAGAGAAATTAATAAAGGGGGAAGTGATATTTGTAATGGGGAATGGGTTTCACACTAGGGAAAGGGGTTTTTGGGAAGGGGGAATGATTTTTGAAAGGTAATTTCTAGGGAAAAGTGTGAAACCAAGGGGTAAAAGGTGAAAATGATGGGGAAGGGTATTTATAAGTAATGAAGTGATGATGTGGGAAATTAGCAAATAAGTATGTGAGGGTGTAGTGAAATGAGGGGAAATTAGTAAACAAACTTGGTAAGTATCCTTTCTTTCTCACAATTCATCCTTCACATGAAACATAGGATTAATCATGATAAATGTGCTTTTGACTTAGCAGCCTTGTGCACTTTTCAAAACTTTATCTACCTACCTTTTATTTACCCTAACATTTTTCATTCATTTCGGTGGGTGCATTTGAGCTTGCTAACCCTCTATTTCCTTTTCTTTTGATAAGCAAACTATCTAATTCTAACCTTGTAACTTCCAATGGCTCAGATTAAACTAATGAGCTCATTTTTATTCTCTACCCAACTACTAATATGCCAAGGTATCAACATGAAATTTAAAGCATGAATGAGTCAAGATTAAGCTATTTGACCATCATGGATTATGACATTTTTGACAAGCTACACACAATCTTATTTTACAAAGTAAAGCAATGGTAGTGGCATTTGAATTTGCACACTTTCATGATCTATTTTTATTTCTTCTTTGGGGTTCATATTTTCACTTTTTTTTTTAATCTTTTTTTCTTTGTTTTTTTCCTTTGATTATTCTTTTAGGATATACCCTCTTTTCATTTTTTTAATTTTTTTAATATGGAAAACATTTTGCAAAAATAAAAAGTATGTACAATATTACAAGACTAACCATAGCCAATTCAAAATTATGAATCCTATTATTATAGCACCCTAACAATGGCTCCACATGGGGATGGCATTTCCTAGTGAAATTTCAAGAAATTTAAGATCAATAGCTTTTGAAATTGTGACTGTAGTTAGCTTGTAAACTGCTTTTCTATGGTTTTTCTTTATTCATACTTATGATGGTAAACCTTTCAAATCTCAGGGCCTTCTCTCCAGGCTTCAACTTTAAAATATTACCATTCAATCCAATCTAAAATTTGCAATGTTATATACAATGACCATAGTAAAATGGACTACTATTAATCTATTGATAAGTAGTGCTTCAGCATTCTACCATTGACAGGTCCTCCTGGTAGATCTGTTCCATCTAACTTTCTCAAGAAAAATGCATTGTTACCTCTGTAACTATAAATGATATAAGAGCCCTGCCATAGGAAATCAAATTTGCTATGTTTACCTTTCTCTTCTCTTCTACAATCCCATTTGATAACTTTATCACCTATGTAAAAATCATCAGCTTTAGTCTTACTGTCAAAAATCTTTTTGATTTTATCCTAGATTACTTGTGATTTGACATAGACTTCTTCTCTGGTTTGCTGCAAGTGTATTGTCTAATTTATCCTTCTTTGGATATCATTTGGTTCTACCTACAACTCTTGAATGATCTTCATCATTAACACTCCTAAAGAGGATGGAAAAACCACATCCATTCCATATACTAACTGATAAGGAGATGTATCAATGGACTTTTTGGTGGTTAGTTTATCTACCCATAAGGCATTTACCAACTTTTTGTTCCATGTCTTATTGTTGTCTTCCAGTAGTTTCTTGATGATATTAACAAGGCTTTTGTTTGAGGATTTTGCAAGTCCATTAAGTTGAGGGTAATAGGTAGTGGAATGGCCAAGGTAATGTGATATTTGTTACAAAATTCTACCATTTTCTTGGATTTGAAAGCAACGGCATTATGAATAATGAGCTTTTGTGGGCATCCAAATCTTGAAAGGATATTGTTTTCAAGGAATGAGATAATGATAGAGTCTGTTGCTCGTCTAGAAGGGATGGATTCTATCCATTTACTAAATTAATCAGTGGTTGTTAAAATCAATTTATGTTGGTCTGAGAAGGATGGGTGAATTTCCCCAATGAAGTCTAAACCTTATTGTTGAAATGGCACTTCTGTGGATGGGTTTGAGAGGTAGTGGTAAGAGTTTCCTTTTACCCTCAAATATTTGGCACTTGTGACAGGAGGTCACATGTTTCTTGACATCTGCAAAAAGGGTGGGCCAACAAAAACCTGCCATCATAATCTTGTCAATGGTTGTTTTCCAATATTGTCCTCCACAGTCTCCTGCATGAAATTCTTGCATAACTTTCTGAGCTTCATATTTCAATAAGAAATTTAATAGAATTCCACCATTATCTTTCCAAAATAAATCATTATCTATGATTCAATATTTCATTGATTTCATTTTGAAAAATATAGCTTTAGTTCTACATAAACGATGAGGAGCTTGTAAGTTTAGTAAAACAAATAAGATATATGCATAACAAGGTGAATCTGTAAAAAGTTCACTGATCTGTGGAGTTGCCATCTCTTCCTGATCATCTAGGGCACCAATGAAATTTATATCTAAGGCTTGACAGTTCAATTCAACCATGAGTTTAGCTAAACCTTGGCCTTTGATAAGTTTTGTAGGCTTAATGTTGTAATTTAGTGTGGCATCTCTTAAAGTTTTACTAAAAAATGCAATAGGTTGCTCATATCTTTCATCATTCTTTTGCAACAAGACTGTTGCAATAGTATGTTCTGAAGCAAAAGAAAAAATTATAAAATATTTTTGGAAATCGGGACTTATGAGGACTGAAGTTTTGGTAAGGGCTTCTTTAATGGCCTCAAAAGACTTTTTGGCCTCTACTGTCCACTTAAGTGTTGAATCTTTCTTTAACATGTTATTTAGTTCTCTAATTAATTCTACTAAGTTTGAAATGAATCTCCTAAGAAAAATTATTTTGCCTAAAAATGATTGTAATTATTTGATGTTTCTAGGATGAGTGATGGTTAAGATTGCCTCTATTTTAGCTGGATCTATTCTAATTCCATCTTTTGATATTATGTGTCCTACGAGTTTACCTTCTTCTATACCAAAGAGTGTCTTTTTGGGATTTAAGGAAATACCAAATTTCCTACATTTAATGAAAACTCTTCTTAGGTGATCTGGATGTTCGTTATCTAATTTAGAAAAGACTGTGATGTCATCTTGGTAAACAACTAGAAATTCATGGATTTCTTTGGCAAAATCTATATCCATAGCTCTTTGGAATGTTGCTCCTGCATTCATTAATCCAAAAGGCATCTTCAAATACATGAAAGTACCCCAAGGAGTAGTAAATGCAGTCTTTGCCTGGTCCTCTGGTTGGACTAAGATTTGGTTATATCCAGAAAATCCATCAAGCAATGAAATTCTCTACTCTCTGAAGAATGTGGTCCATTTTTGGGAGAGGATAGTTGTCTTTCAATGAGACTTTTTTCAAGTTTCTAAAATCAACACAGAGTCTAATTTCTCCTGTTTTCTTCCTAGTAGTGACCAAATTAGAGACTCAATCTAAATATATGATGGGTGTTATGGTTTGGGCATCATACATCCTTTTTACTTGCTTTTCAATTAATGGCATAAGTACTGGATTAATTCTCCCGAGTTTATGTTTAAATGGTTTATGGTCTTCTTTGATGGGTATCTCATGTTGAATTATGCTGGTATCATAAGACTTAAGGTCTTCATAACTCCAGGTAAAGATATCTTGAAACTCTTCGAACAGATTTATATATTTCAGTTTTTCATGTGAAGGTAATGCTTTGGATATTTTGGTCAGCTTTGGTTTTTCTTCAGTTCCTATGTTACATTATTCTATATTTGCTCTTAAAGGCTCCATTTTTTGTGTTCTATCTACAACATTTGAATCAAACAAACCTTCTAATGGGACTAACCCTTTAGGCAAAAAATTATTTTTAAGGTTTAGAATTTCAAGATCTTCATTCATTATTTCTTCTATTTCTACATTTTCAAAGTTATCTATTTCTACTTTAGTGAAATTTGTGGGTTTACCTATATCTAAAAAATTTATATCTATCTCACTATCTATGTTATTATCTACTGTACAATCTGTATCTATATTACAGTTTTGAAACTCTCCTTTAGCATTCATGAAATCATAAATTTGAGAATCTTGTGAGAAAATCTACCAATATTTCAAATTGTCAGGTATTACAGGCCTATGTCTCACTTCTGCAGTGTACTGGTGGTTGCGCTGAAAAGGCAATTTTCAAGTACTAGCAAAAGTGGCTAGACTGTGAGCTTGCATACTCTATTTTCTAGGAATGATAGCAAAATTAGTTTCTATAAGGTATTTAACCAAATCTAGGACAGTCTCTCTATATTGGCCAAGTCTGAGATTATTCATAGAGTATTCACCTTTGATTTGTTTAATAATCAGTTCTGAGTCTCCCATGATAGAAACTCTCTTGGCTCCAATTTTTCTAACTATTTGTAGTCCTCAGATTAGAGCTTCATATTCTGTCATGTTGTTTGTGCATTTAAAGTTTAATCTAAATGCATGACCTTCAAAATGATTACTTTCCATGTTGTGAATCCAAACTCTTGCACTTGCTCCTAGTTTATTCATAAAGCCATCAAACTCTAAATACCGTAGGGACTCATGGAAAATGTTTTCATTATCAGGAGCTTTGTATTTCTCTTCTATAGTTGTGATTTCATTTTTATCATGTTCTGAATTGTACAAGATAAAAGAGTCCATATCGGACTGCATGGAGTATATAAGGAAATTATGTGGTTTTTCTACACTACTTACCATGTATTTCATCAAGGTCTCTCTGTAAAGTTTCCTTTGTTTACCAAAAACAGAGATGGTGGCATATGACATGTATAATTGTAAAGATCCCTGCAATTTTGCTCCCCATGAGTGAGATAACAACATTCCATACTTGGGTGGGATGTCAACAACTACTATGTCCATGATAATACTCTTTGCTGGGCACTGGACTAGAGTCACACACAATATTTAATCAAGCCAAGGCACTTGACTTTGCTAGCATCAAAAGAAAAGAGGTCCTTGTATGGTCTGGTGATATCCAAGTTTAGTCCCTCCATGATTTCTTTTGGCATTAAGTTATGGGATGCCCCTAAGTCTAGCATAGCATTATGTAAGATTTTATCATGAACATTCAAGCTAATGTAGAAAGTAGGAATACTCCCTTGCTAAGGTGTGCCATTTACTTCAGGACCAAACAATAATTCAAGTTGATCATCATTCAAATTCACATCATCTTATCCTTCACCTATATTAAATGTTTTAGTGATTTGTGTTCTATATGATTCCTTTTTCACTAACTCAGTCAAAGGAACTAATATTTTCAACTTGGCTATCTCATTCTTAATGTTAAATGGCATTTGAGTTTTTCTTGATTGGATGAGGTCTTCCTTAGTAAATGTGGTCTGTGTATTTTTATCTTCTTTTTCAGTACTAGGAAATTCAATTTGTGTCTCAGATGTTTTGTTTTGAATTTTCTTAATTGGAATGGTCTGAGTAACAGTTTTAGTTTGAGTTTCAGATGAAGTTATATCTACAATTTTTGGGCTGGAAGTCTCCTGAGTTCACATAGGGAGGATTTGTAGGATTTTAGTCACAGGAGCTTCTATTATCTTTTCAGTTTCAGTTTGGATTGATCTCTTAGTGGGAATTTCAGTATTCTTTTTGCTTCTTAGGTTGTATTGTTTGTGAACCTCATATATAGCAGATTCATAGCCTTGTTTAAAGTCGAAGGACTCTCCAGATTCTAATTGTAATTGTTGCAGCATATACAATTATTGTTCTTCATGAGTAAGCAAAACAACATCCTCATTTTTAATCCCTGATAGGTTTATCTAGGTGTCATCCTCTCCCTCATGGTTTTGTGAACCCTCAGCATAGTTTTCCTGGAAGGGTGGTCTAATTTGTTGATCTAGTATTGCATTTTTTTCAGTGTTAGGATTCTTCCTAAAGTTGGGGATTCTTATTGGGGGTGGTTGTTGATTTTCCAACTAAGTTTTTCTTTCCATGTTTTCTAATCTATCCATTATTCTTTCTACACTCTTTGCTAAACTATCTATTTTACCATCATAAGTGGAGGTTTCCTCTTTAATGGCAACTCTTTTTTCATTTCTCATCCTAGTTTTCTTAGCTAAGAAATTGGCTTCTACATTAACAACATTACTTTGCATTTGTTCCAATGTTTCAGGGTTTCTTTCTCTTAATTGGTATGAAATGTCAGTGTCGAAACCATCAGGGAATTTGATTAATGCCAAGACTAGTGGAGGTTTAATATCAGCAGGGATTGCATTATAGATGCTATTGAACCTAGTACAATAATCCTCAACTGATTCATTAGGAGATCTTCTAATGTTATCATATTCATATAGTATTTGCAGAGGGTTTTTATTTCTTTCCCGCCTATCAATAAACAATCTATGAAAAGCAGTTAAGTCTGCAATATGATTAGCAGGTAAACCTTTGAACCATTTCTTTACATATCCTGTCAATGTTTGGGAAAATAACCTCATTTAGACATCATACTCATCAATCTCATGAAATTCAAAATAGTCAATCATTTTGTTCACATGTTGTTGGGTAGTATACTAACCAGTAGCATCAAACAAAAAGATTTTTCTTTGGTAATCTTGGGGCATGGGATGTAATTAGGCTGGGAAAACCAAAGGTGCATATCTGTCTGCCATGGCAAAGGTTTTGGTTTGACTGCGAGGAAAAGTAGTGGTGCTAGAAGAAGGACTTGAAATGGGTGTAGATGAACTTGAGAAGTTTGGTTGGAGAGGAAACTGAGGTATCAATAGTTTAGGGGAATGAATTTTGGTGGATATTATGGGTGAGGTGGTAGTAAATGAAGGTGTATTTACATTATTTGAAGATTATGTAGAAAGTTCAGAGGTAGCAGCAGTGAGGGCAGCTAATTCAACTGATTGTTAAAGATAAGCATCATCTATATGGCTAATCAAGGTTGAGGTTAAAGCTTCTAGCTTATCAAAAGTAATCAAAACAAGTTGATCTAAATCTGGATGTATAGGCACCTTTTTTTATTCAATAAATTGAATGAAATTAAGGTCTATAACAGTTTCATGAATTGAATTTTCTAATTTGGTTCTAAACAATGAAAGATCAAATGACAGATCAAATTGAATGTCCTCTAAACTTGATAATAACTTGGGGAGCGAATTTGCTTTAACTAATTGGCTACTACTTTCTTGAGTTTCTACCTTTTTTTGTTTTCTTAAAATTTTGTCAGGGTCATCAACTATTGTAGCAGGGTTTGGATCTGGATTTTCCCTGGTATAGTGAGTCTTTTTGGGAGCCAGAATTTTAATTTTTTAATTGTTTTTTGACATTTTTTAACAACAACTTCTTAAAATGACCTTAAGGAGAAAAAAGTAAAATTTAGGATTTCCTTAAAGTTTTATTACACTGAGGATCGAGTCCCTAGTATGGTCGCCAATATATTATCACTCCAAAATTTCTTTTGAGTTGTTAGAGAAAGAAATGATAGAGGTAACCACAAACCTACTTTGGAGATTAGGATCTAGCCTTCCTAATGCTCAGAGAGGGCTCTATCTTTATGATTTAACTTTGTTTAGTTAATTGATTTTAGGCTAGTTATATTTGTGCTTGGGTTTTGATTTTTATTTGGTGGTGGGATCACTTACTTAAATGGATAGAGGGATGTCTTTTACCATTGGGCTATGGGGTCAAATGTCAAGAAACATGACTCTATCAAGGTCTAAAAATAGTGTCTATAGGGCAAGGTAGCTGAGTTATTTCAGGTCTTAAGGTTGGATGGTGAAGTGGTTCTCAATAAGATCAAAGGAGCAATTAAGGATTCCTAAAACCGAATTATGAAGGAAGTTAAAGGGGTCAACTGGGATGGGAGAGCAATTAAGGATTCTCAGATCGGATATCAGAAGAAAAGATAGAAATTATTGATTGTTCAAGACAAAGTGTACTTAAAAAAATTCTGAAATAAATTTCCAATTAATTCATTCACTTAGTTTGTAAGATACATAAGAAAATGAAAAATTTGACAAAGAAAATACTTCATTGTAATAAATCAACACATGAATCTTGTAATGAAATCTCTTTATTTCTTAGTCCAATCTGCTGACTTGAAAAAATTGGTACAATAACCCTTAGGTTTCTGATCAATACAACTCTACAAATGTATAGCAATCCACACTAAATACTTCAAATTATGAAATATTTATGCAAAAATAGTTTACAAAATATCCCAAACTATCTTGGGAATTAATCTAGGAGAAAGAGATATCTTCATGCAAGAAGATAGAGATAGATGTTCAACTGTTGTATGTTGTCCCTATTTATTAGGTTGTGTTGTCTTTATGCTCTGATATTTTGTTGTGTATTCTCTACCTTGTTGTTGTTCTTCACGCTGGCTATTCTTTGTACTTTGACCTCTCAACTGATACACTTTCACCTTATACACTTTTACCTGATACTCTTTCACTATGTTGTTTTCACCTTTACTATGTATTTATACATTTTGAATGTGCATTTTTATAGCAAGTCATTCAACTTCTCCCATTTGTCTGCATCTAGTGATTGACTATTTACCATCTTGTTGTATATTTCATCTACTTTAGTGTATTTTGAAAAAGTGTGTTTATTTACAAAAAGGTGTTTTACCTTATGCTGGAGATAAAATAGGTTCTCAAATGTCTGATATAGGACCTTTCCAGTAGGCATCCCCCTCATAAAGGAAGTATTTACCTAATCTTTGGTCACCTCTCTAATTCTTCTGTTGTAGTCCTCTTGTGGCATTAATTTATCATTTATCACTAAGGGATTGGGTAGACCCTTCTGCATCAAAACATCAAACTTTACCATGAACCTGTCTATAGCCGGTTGCATGGTTTGGCATTTGTCCTCAAGGTTTAACATAAAATTCCTCTTGGTGAGGACCTTTTTCACCTCCAATATTGTGCTTGTCCTGTCAGCTATGTGCAATTCCTACTATTCATATTTTTTTTTGGAGTTTAGGAAATGGATTAGTTTAGTGGCTTCTTCTGGCATGTCTCCCAGTTCAACCTTAACTCTTTGCATGGCTTCTATAGCCTATTTAACTAAGTCACTATATTCAAAGATGACTTGAATGGATGGCCAAATATCATTGACAAAGTCAATGATATTGACCCATAAATGTTCCTTAGCTTGGCCAAGTGGCTCCTTTAATGCTAGCTCTTTCTCTAGGCTTTTTATCCTCTCATTCATCCTAGTTGATGTTTGTACTTCCTATTTGTGCATAATTTGTGCAAGCTTACTATAATTTTCTAGACTTGTTATTTTTCCTTAAGCTTGTTTAGTTCTTTTGTCTAAATGGACATGTCTTCCATTGCTTTGACCAACTTACTTACCTCATCACCTAGCTGAGCTGTTGCTATTGTCGAGCTTGTTACTGATGTAGATGTTGTGGCAACTGGTAGTGTTGTAGCTAGTGGAGTTGTAGGAGCCAATGAAGCTGCCAAAGTTGATGGTACTATTGTGGTCACTGTTGGAATGATAGCGGCAAGGGCAGTCTCAAGGCTGGCCTATTTCAACTGTATCAAGTTGTCCAACTCCTTCTCCATCTCTTTTAATTGGTCATTTAGTTGGACAACAAGGTCCATCATTTCCTCCTGATGTGTTTGGCTCTCAAGGACTTCTTTTGTCTGTGGATGCTCTAAATGAGGAAGTTTTAGTTGTTTTTTGAGAGCAGCAATGTCCTCATTCTTTTTCTTTATCAACTTCTCAGCAGCCTTGATATCATTAGGATCATGTCCTAGCTGAATGACCAAGTATTCCAATGACTTGATTATGTTATCCTTGGCCTGTGAGGAGGCCTTTTCCAGTTTGTATTGTGCAGTGATGTTATCTAATGAACTTTGCAGTTTGTGTGCAGTCATAGCTTTACCTGTCAAGGTGGAATAGATCATCTCACCTGCCTGCTTGTGAAACTTAATTTGGTCAATGGGATGAAAATCCCTGGCCAAAACCTCAAAATATGTTTTCCTATAGTGTGCTGATTTTTTTGGCTACTAGACTGTAGGTTACATGAATGACATCTATATTTTTCCTGTTTTTATGTCAAAGGCTGACATAAACCTGTTTTGATTTGCAGGTGTCTGCTTAAAGCATTGGGCATAAGTCTCAGCCTTCAACTTCTCATTTCTCAACTTAATTTCCTTGTATATATCTTTGATATCCTTCTCTTTATCCACACACCTAATGAATGAAGAGACCTCCATGCTGAGTTGTCTCCCAATAAGTTGAGTGTTAGGTGTTTAGGGCTGATGTGTTTCTCCTAAAGTTGTTGTGCCTTTGCTTCTTTCCACCATTGTATCATCATTGAGTCAATGGTGTCTTCCTATTCAATTACAGGATTAAGCTTAGGCATCTTCCTATAACTGATCTCAAACTATTCATCTATGGTTTCCATAGCTGAAGTAGAACCTTCTTCTCTAGTTCTCTTTGTACTTTTGTCTTCATTTTCTGGAGTCTATAAAAGAGGAGGAATGCTCATTGGTTCTCCTAGTTCTGGAACTTTCTGTTTTTCTACATCAATCAATCTATTCTCTACATCAACTACAGTATTTTCCATGTCTATCAAAGTGTTCTCCAACGATTCTGATTGGTTGGCAAATCTCTCTATGTCTGGCCTGGGATGATGAATGAAAGGGCCCAATTTGACCTTGAGCCTTAGCTTATTTATGACTCCATGAGGTTCATATTTCCACATAAAACTATTTTTAAATTTCATCTCCTGTAGAATCTTATCGGCCTCTGGTCTAGCTTCCCTATTATTACAAATAAAGGGACCCAATTGATTTTTCATTTTGAACTAGGTCTTCTTCCTAGCTGATAGGAAATTTACTTCATCAGAGTTTATTATTTGTCTAAAGTACTCTAATGCAAATAACCTCATGGGGAGGTATTTGGGAAGTTTTTAAGGGGAAAGTTGGCATCCATATATCCTTATTTCTGTGTGGTTATGGTACAGATACCAGTCTCCCACTTTATTGTTCTTGGCCAACTGTAAAACTCTTTTGATATCTTTACTAATTCTGGGGTGACGGCTACTAGTTAGCATATTCATAACTAGATGGATAAATGAATCAATGAAGTCCTTGTACAGTGGAGTACTTTTGGATCAAGGGTGTCCAATATATGACTGGATTTCCTTTGGTGTCCAATTTCTTAATGTTGACAAGGAATCTGTTTGATTGGTAGTACAAGAACATATGAAATAAAATTGAAGAATACTTGAAAACTCTCTCACTTGGTAGTCTGATGAATGGTTCATGCATCCTATCTGCTATGAACTGAGCATAGTTGTAAATTACATCAGGTGGCTTTCTTGGGAAAAATATGGAAAGGAAGGCAAGAACAACCTCATCCACATGTTCATTAGAGGTGTAACCTAGAATGCAAGAGAGCATGGTTATGATTTGTCTTCCTCTCTCTGAAGAAATGGTGACAGCATATGGAGGACTTTCTGTAGGATTATGACACTTCTCTATGATGAAATTTTGGAAAATTTGGACTATTATGGGAAGGTCTAACTGGGTATAGAGGTTCAGCAAGCCTTCAATAGAAAGTGGGGTCTCATTTGAGCTTGGTTGGACCTGCAGTATTTGGTTAATGGATTCTATAGTGATGGTAAATAAAACTTGTCGGTCAGGGGTGACAATGGCTCTTTGGCTGGGAATGTAGCAAGCATGAAAGAAGTGAATGATTTTTGGGAATGGGTGTACTTCTGGAAACAAATACTTGGGAAAATTAGACTCCCAAAGGTTAATGTCATCGTTCTAGTTTAAAAATTTGTCCTTACTCCAACAGTGGAGCTTTAGAAGTTAGGCAAGGGAAGTAGTGTCCTTAATTTGAAAGTCTCGATCTGTTAATGCAAGGTGGTCAATTTCCAGGTGAGGGGTTTGTAGAGGTCTCACATCCAGAGAGTTTTGGGAAGCCATGATTGGGTTTACATATTTGAATTAGGCTTTTAGTGGTTTCAGGAGTGAGATTTAGAGGTTCTAGAATAGTAGGTTGGTAATTACAGTCTATGAAAAGGGTTTGGAATATACAAATAAGTTTATTTTCAATTTCTGGAAGGTTTATTTAATTAATTCAATTAATTAAGCATTAAATTACACTGTGCATTTTCAAATTGAAGGGTCATTCTGATTTTTCCCAAGAATACCTAGAAATTGGCGGTCTGGCGTGCAGATGGGGTTTTGTGGTAATTGCAGAAGCTAATGAGGATTCAACTATCAACTGGCTGCTTCAAATGGGTATTCGGAGCATCTTCAGGCGGAAGAAAGTGGTCAAATTGGTCACAGAGGTTGAGGGTGTCACAAATGGCTAAGCAGCAATTTGCAGTGAAAAACGAGTGAAAAGAGCAATTTGGGGCTTTTTCGGCCTTTTAACGGGTAATGGTCACATTTTGGTGCGGCAATTATAAATGAATAGTAGGAAGTTTTCGGTTTAGGTAGGGAGGTATTTTTCTGGGCCATCGCACCGCTTTTGGAGGGTGTTGTGCTATACAACAACCCCCCATTTCATAAAATCTTACTTTAGAAAATTATAATATGAAATGGGTCCCTTTTAGATTAAATTGGTATTAATCCATCGCTCTTCTAAAGGTTCAGAAACAAACAAAACATTTTAAAAACCTTTTTGAATTGATAAATAATCGGTCTTAAAAATAAAACGAATAATTCTTTTCTGTTGCGATAAAGCGATCGCAAGATCGCATATCGCAACAACAAAGGATGCATAACCATGACCCATTGATTCTCCCCGATGCGACAAGAGCGAGTAACCATCGTTTATCAGGAAAACAAATAATAAAAGGCCCCTCCCCTTGCTCTGATGCGATATTGCAATCGGCAATCGGGGATTGCGATATGAATATAACGAAATCTCCTCCTTAAAAGTCTCGATGCGAGTCAAGTGATATCGCTATCGGCAATCAGGGATTCCATAAAAACTTAAATAAGATTGCCCAAGGCTTCCTCTGATCACTGATTGCGATGAATCCAAATGCGACTTTCGAAAAGGATTGATATGATTTCTCTATATTATATTAATTATCATTGAAAGCCTTTTCTCTTCTCGATAGTGATTCGCTTGCATCCAACCGCCAAAAAATCAAATCCACGCTTAAACGATTATTCGGCAAGTAAAGGATATAATGAGCATTTAAATGATTGACAGGTTTAAACGGCCAATTAATGAGTAGTTATGCTTAAATCCCTTCGGAGATTGTATCCGCGGGAGCCTTATGATAAATCTTCCATTATTCATTTATTGACACAATTCCTCCATACTTGGTTTTCGCCATCTATTCTCTGCATTACATTCATTTTTCTCTTGTGCAGAGTTTTTCCACAGTAACAATTTCAGACCAAATGGGGAAGAAATCTAAGAAGTCTGGAACGACTTCAGCTTCTGTGGTAATAGGACAACATGCCACCCATCCGGGACCAAGCAAAAAGGGATTAATCTCAGATACCACATGTCTCGGCCTTGGCAGCACTACTTGGCAAAATATTTACAACCTGGTTGAAGCCGAAGAACCTCAGCAAACATCGGTACGAGCTACAGCAGGTTCAAGCCGGAAATCTGAAGCTACTTTAAAAGATTTGGTTTATTCCTACCTACACAGGATAGCGGCTCAAGAGAAAATTCTTCTGTATATGGATGTGGTGAGATGGGCAATTGAAGAAATTCCAATTATAGATAGAACATTCTGCACTATTGATGGGAGAGTATTCGATTCATTTCAGCCCAATGATTTCAGACAAATGTACCATTTTCCCGAACCATAGAAGAAGTATAATAAAGCATTTCTGGAGAAGTTTCAAGATGAGAATGAAACTGAGTCGGAGCCTATACGAGAATGGAGACAAAACCCGACGAAACACAAACATGAGTCTTCGGGTAAGTACTCCGTCGACTCCTTATGCTCTCCTTATTGTTATGCTGGAGTCATGATGTGTCGATTGTGGGGATTGCATGATTTTTCAAAATTTTCCATGGAGATGGTACCTTTGATGGAAGCAGCATGTAATAGTGAAATCATGGATTGGGGGACTATATTATCGGATAAGTTGGCTACAGCTATTCTTGAATTCATAAACAAATCCCGTGTTACTGATAGGTTCATCCCTCCATTTTACTTTAGTGCCTATATTTGGACACCCTCTATTTTAATTCTAAGTTTCCTGTGTTAGGGTGTAGATGGACTCCACAGGACCCTATACTTATTCATATCTACCACCAGAAATTATGGAAAGCTCATTATAAACATCATTTATACCAAGTCTGCAATGGATTCATGCTACCTATTTACTATGCAATTTTTGATAAACTTGCCCCTAAGATATCCTCTCAGGTAGAGATTGACTTGACAGCCTTAGGAAACTGGTTTGGAGAAGAAAAATTCACTTATGTAAGATTTTTTTGCAGTTAGGCCAGGCCTCATGTCCTCCCCTTGTACATACCAGACAAACTATTAGCTCGTGAAATAGCATATCAGCTTACAACTGCATCAGCCACAAAAACTCTCAGAAATTCAAAGAAGCAAGTTTGGCCTCCTTTTCCTCTAAGGTGTGGCGTCTATACTCTGCATGATTATAAACATGCAGAGAAAGAGGCAGAAAAAATTAACATCCTAAGTCTCGCCATTCTGCCTAATAGACATTTCAACCCGAAGAAATTCATCTATAATGCCCTAGACTAGGCCAAAATCACTAAATTTGAACATAAGGAAGATGAGTTTGATGACCTGTGCTCCTCAGCCAAGTCAATATTCCAGGTGCAGCAGCTAGCTAGAATGAGATACCATGATGATGGGTTAATAGAATTTAATAAACTTAGAGAGCAGAGGTTGCAAACTCTGCCTCTAGATTTGTTAGCTATTGCCTCGATGATACAATCAAGTGAGCCTAAGCAGCAGCTTACCAGCGAACCTCCTGCTACATCCAAAATCTATGAAGAAGTCCAAAGAAGAGAGCATGAGGAACTCCGGAGGTTAGAACAAGAAGAGGCAAAGAGGAAAGAACAAGAGGAATCACAGAGGAAAGACAGAGAGGAAGCAGAAAAGAAAGAACATGAGAGAATACGGGAGGAGGAACAGAAAAAGCAACAGGAGTAGAGCAGCAAGGAGGTGAGTGTCGATACTCAAATGGACCCAAGATTGCTCAAGGAATGGCAATAGTTTAATACAATTATAAGCAATCTTGAGAGCTCAATGGATGCCGATACATCCAAAGCGGCCGATACACAAGATACAGCATCAAAGGAGGTTCCAAGCAAAGGAACCAGTGGTCTACCCCCAACTACAGTAGTGGAAATAATTCCCAAGAATCCTTCCGATCAAATTATTTTGCAGGTGGAGGACATTCCTCCACTGGATGTTTTCTATAGCCCAAAACATAGGGTTGTAATAAAGCGACAGCAGAAAAGGAGAAGGATTGGTCAACCTTCTCTGTTCCCTGAACAAACGATAATAGCCAATGTGTTATGGAGGGAAGAATTCGACCCCTCCGACGACCTGACAAAGTTATCTCAATATGTTGGTGCCTATTCGGCAGCCACCATGGATAAGGCATCAAAGGTAAGCAATTTTTTGAAAGAAAAGGATCAAGTGATCGCTTCACTGCAAGCATAGCTATCGGAAGAACAGCAGAAGTCCAAACAACTACAATAGCAACTATGCACGCAGCAACAGTTAAATAACTAGCTCACCAAACAGTTGCATGAAGAGAAATAGAGGATCGATTCGGGAGCGATTCAGAGACAGAAAGAATTATCAGAGGCATTATCAAAGTTGAAGGCAATGAATGAACAGATGGCAAAGACAAAAGATGAGCAAATTGCTCAATTATCAACTCAAGTAGAGAGGCTCAAGAGTCTTCCCCAGCCTGCCAAGTTCATAGCAGAGGCAATGCAGATTAACAAGGCATTAATAACACAAATAAGATTGTTGTGTCATGAAATTGCTCAAGTTGAACCTCTGTGCGACATAACAACATCTATAATAGACAAATCAGTTGATGCCAGGCAGGATTTAGATCAAGCCAATGACACTTTCACAGATTTTCTTACTTGGCAGGACTCTAATGAGGGACAAGCAGCAAACTTGCCCAAAATTTTAGAATCCCATAAAGAAATCCTATTCATGGAGTGGCAGTATCAATTAATGAAAGCAAAGAGAGCGGTTTCTAGATGCAAGTTATCTACGAACAATTTAATTGACTTGATCAATAATACTCTCTATTTATCTAACATGATTTCTCAATGTACACCAAGTAAATTATTATCAGCTAAGACATTGGAGCAGTCATGTCACCAAGAGCTAGAAAAGAATGGGAGATTGATCTCAGGAATTAAAATTTTAACTTGGGACACCTATTGGTTGTTCCTAGTAAAACCATACAACCAGAGAGCCACCCTCAAATGCCCTAACGGATGCAATCGGGTGTATCATTCCCGATATACATGATGCCACCTATGCTGCTCAAATCAATTCTCGTCTCAACCACCCTCAAGAAGTGGAACCAATGTTGGCAATATGCCAACTCAGGACAAAGGGCAAATAGCCAGAATGATGAATCATTGCTGCCGATTACTAGATCACTGTGGGAGAGATATTCAAGATCGGATTATACCAATTTAGTAGCATTTTAATTTTGTAGTTTGTTAGGTTAGTTTAGTATTTATAGACCCTTTCATGTATTTAGAAAGGGTCGTAA
>APFE030750629.1:0-64035 GCA_000404065.3 Pinus taeda | reverse complement strand
TAAAAAATGAATGTAATTTAAAATGAATATAAGTTCAAGTTCCTCGTTATCTCTTAATTATCTAGAAGTGCTCTAGCGAAGATCGGTTGATGAAAAAAAAAGGTATAGAACCTATGAAAACCTTCTAATTGTGGGTATTTATCTTTTTCCTTCATGCCAATATTTAAGTTTAAAGAGTAATAAGAAAAACCTTAGGAAAATGATATCATGAACCATGTGCATAATTATATAAAAGGTGAATATAATTTAAAATGAATATAAGTTCAATTTCCTCGTTACCTCTTAACGTTCTCTTTCAGAAACTATGAATTCACTTAATCTACGAATTAGAAAATATGAATTCACTTAATCTATGAATTAGAGTAGTAGATTTTTTTTAAGTGCTTCAAATAATGGAAATAATGTTAAACTGGATCTCAATGAGGGAGAATAGTTGTGGATTAACATTACAAAGCATTTGGAAAGACACATTTATTTTCAAAAATTTCAAGATATTAATAAGTTTCAATGGTTGTTTTATAACTTTTTTTTCCTTATAATTAATTTATTATTATTATTATTTATGTGAGTTTTAATTGAATATTTAAATTAAATTACTTAGCAAAAAATGTATAAGAAAATATCATGTTTACGAGAGTGACAATGCTTTCTTACTTTACTTTTAGCAGTAGAATAATGGAAATGCATTTAAATTCTAAGTATGACATTACTTAAAATAAATATATAGACATTTTTATTTAATAAATGATAGTTTTATAAAAATGTTAACCATATTTTTATTTATCATTATCATAAAAATTCTTATTGTGTTAGTATAAAAGAAAGAATAATAAAATAAAATTCATAATATTAATAGAGCATACACTTATCACATCAACACAAAGGTTTAGAGTGGGAAGTCTTATCATAGTAAGGAAAAACCATATTGAAAATGTTCTTTATTAGATTACAAATAATTTAGTACATGATTAGAGATATGACGTTTTATTAAAAAAATCTTATGATAGATATATTTGTTCAAACCCAATAATTCATTAGTAATAACATGATCACATATGATACTCATTTAACACTTAAAATGTCAAGGATTCCTATGATACCCTAAATGCTCATGAATCCTAGGACATTGAACCTAGGACATTGAGAACACAAACGGCAATGAAAGAATTAAATACACTTGGGAAACCGATGTTGAGTGATATGTAAACTATCATAGATATTGTTGTTTAGGATTTTAGGTAATATCCTCACACTAATCCCACAATAAGGTAATTTCTCTTGACAAAAACATTAGGTAAATAAAAGGGGTGGTACTTGTGTTCTTTCTAAATTTCCAAATTATATTAAGAACCAAAATAATATTGAATGAGAAAGTAATTGAAGAAAAGAAAGGGAGGATATACTCGATATTGGTGCCATGTTGATATATCTCTTGCTGTATCCTAGGGTGAAATAATGTAAGCTAGTTTTCTTGAGTGACCTACACATTCAAGCAAGTGATAGATATAATTCTACGTGTATCAATTTAATTGAAAATATATTCTTAAATTCTTATCAGCAGAAACTCAATTTAGATATAATGAAAAGTGAGCCTAAAACCACAGTATAAAATCATCAAAAAATGTCATTATGAAATATAGAGTTCAGGGGATGCTAGGGGAGAGGAGATGGTGCATGAGGGGAAGAAGGATATTTTTAAATGAAGGGAATTACAAAAGGTGGAGAATGTGTTTCTCTAATACTCTCACACACATGGTTTTTCCTTTCCAAGACAAACTCTACAACAAATAACAATCCAAGATCCAAGCATTGTAGTTAGTGAACAAAAGGCCACTTATAAAATAAGAAAAAGTCAATGCAACAAGCCATTTCTTATTAGCTTTATAGTTTCCATGGATTTTCCTAGGCATGAGATGTAGAAATTAATAGAAATTTGCTACTATTGATGAATTTGAACTGAAAACAAGAGATTACAAATTTCCTCTACAATTTCGTGGAATGAAAATCACAATTTATAAACACATGCAAACACCAAAAGCACAAGAACACAATGATTTATAGTGGAACCCAACTAAAACCCCTACAAATCAGATGATAATGAGAAACTATTACAATGTCTTGCTTCAACTCTGAAGGGCACCTGCACTGTAAACTTGTTCTCCTACTGATTGTCCTTCTCTAGCCAACACTTAGCTAATTCAAGCCTCCAACTTCCTCCTATTTCCTTGCACAATCCTTGAGGAAATTAGCTCCTAAAAGATAGGAAAATTCCCTATTTCCTTGCACAAATCCTAAGGAATTGATCACCTTCTTAACTGCCAAGCTTGTACACTCAAATAGTATATGATTGATGATTACAATGTGCCTTTTCCTTCACTCCAGCCTAGCAATTCGAATTTCATGCATGTCTGGGATATTTTTAGTTGATTAACTAGTTTAACTGAGAGATTGCTGAGTTGACAACAACTCTACTATTCAATTGACCTTCAACTGACTCAATTAATTACTTGAGCTCAATTAAATAAGTTAAATTGAAAATAACTGAACTAAAATGCTAAATTTTAGCAATCACTACCTGCACAACTCTATTCAGAGCCTATAACCCGAATTTACTAACCTAACTAGTAGACAAGGCCATGTCACTCTAACTAACTACAATCCAAGTCATCCTGCTAATGTGGAAAATTGAATTACTCAATTTGATTAAGGAATAAGTCAAATTGAGCCTTTCTTGCTATAGTTTCTAAATCCCTCTTAAAAAGAAAGGGAATTTTCACCACCCTATCCTACACTTGTGGAATTCAAATTTACCTCTTGATAATGCCTTCGTCAAGATATATACATCCTACTCCTTAGTTGGAATGCACTGTAGCATCATAATTATCCTCTACACATAATCCCGCAAATGATGGTACCTGATATCAATGTGCTTGGACTTGTTATAAAATATTGGATTCTCAGATAATTTAATACAACTCTGATTATCACAATAAATCACCTTCAAATTCATCTCCTGAATGAAAAGATCCACAAGTATCTCCCTCATCCATATGGCCTCATATGTTGCTTAACCCTCTACCATGTATTCAGCCTCTACTGAGTTGAGTGCCACAAACCTTTGTTTCATGCTATACCAGGAAATAGTTGCAGACCCAACACTAAAGATAACACCTAAAGTACTTTCCATGTTTGATGGACTCCCTTCCCAATATGCATCAGTGAAGACTTGGACCTTCACTATGTTGGTTGGTGGAATTGTAGATTCAATTCACAACATTTACTTGTCAAACCAGGGCCTTGTAGACTTCGAGGCATAGAAAAATCAATGCCAAAGGTTCTGGACACTTTCTGTAAATCATAGCTCTATCCCAACAATTAAATTAATCAGGTTGAAAAAGGCTTCAAATAAAGTCCTTGACTACTATTCCCGCACTGTTCACAAAGTAACACCAAAACCACTCCAGCAACTGGATCTCCACACAAAATAACAATTAGAAACTTTTCAAAAACATTTCATATCAAAACAAAGGAGCTCAGGATTAAATGGCATAAACAATCAAATTAAAACTTTGTTCTTGTACTAAACAACCATTCGAAATATTTTATTTTTGTACTTTAAAAAAACATTGTTCTTGCACTCTCAAAAGATTATGTTCCTACACAAAAGACATTGTGTGACAAACTAGTTATTCTAGTGTGAAATAAAAGTTTGCTTAAATTAAAAGTGAATTCTCAGACTCAACACACATTTTTTGTGACTGACAACCAACTCTCGGCATGGAATAGAAACTTCATCAAACAAAAAGGAAATGTTTCACACCTATGCACGCAAGACAAAAGAATACCTCACCAATCAAATTCCACCATACATTGATCCTATTTAATCAATACCCTCGTTCAAAATCAATCTATGTTTATGTGAGAATATGATATAGTTTACCCAGAATAAGGAACTTAGAATGATAGTTTAATAACAAAGGAAACTTTGTTCCTACACTGAAAGTCTCAAGGAAACTGAGTTGCTATCTTGGGCTTCATAGAACTAGTGACACTGTGTATCATTCAGATCATAAAACTTTACAGAAGAGAGTAAACCCACTCACTAATATGTAGTTTCATATAGAGATCCTTAAGGTTTTTAACACAATATCATTAGTCATCATTAATTTACTAGGAGCGATATTCGATGTGTGTCAATCAAACTTAAATATGCATATTCCAATTGTGAAACTAAATATTCAATTCAAAAAAGATATTTTTCACCATCAACTCAATCTCCAAGTCTCATTTCATTCTCAGATAAAATAACTATTACAAATCTACCTGCTACGGTTTGAACCTTTGTTCAAGAAATAACTTCAAAAATGAAAAAATACACTTTCAAATTTGAATCATTACTACGTCTCATAAAGAATGCCCATGATTTTTGAACATTTCATTCAAGAAATAACTCTTAAAAATTAAAATAAATCTCAAATCTGAGTCATTACCATTCCTCACAAATAATGCACAAGGTTTCTTGTTGTTTCACACGCACCCAACACAAGAAATCGAAAATGCACACACACACACACACACACACACCATCTTCAACACATAATATATCACACAACAAACGATTTAAGGGAGAACAAGTTGGGTTGGTTGAGCCCTAGCCAATCAGCTTGTTTCCCTTTGAGAAAAGAAAATAACTTAAGTGAGACAGATTAAAAATATACATGAAAAAAAATAATTTCATGAACCTGGAATTAAGCTCCTTTTATTGATAAAAAAGTCTATGCTCCATACATTCAGTGTAATAACAGATCCAGATCCAGAGGAGGTTATGACAATACATGCCTTCAAAGTATCAACACAAGAAATTTTCCATAGTATCATTAACCTATATATTCCTGTATCTAGATATATATAAATTTTACACAGGCTCTTGGCCATATCAAGCCAGACACAAAAATACATCTTGTTACCAACTGAATCCTAACAATAGAAACCCTTGCATACATTGTTTTACTCGAACCATTTGCAGGAAGCCAATAAAAAAAACTAAACCTGAAGACTAGGATTAGAATCGTGTGATTCCTTCCTTGATAGCTCACATCAAATTCTCAGTCAAATTATCGAATCCAACGGTCTCCCTTCTTTAGTGAAGGAATATTAAGATATGATCTTCTTGTACCATAACACTTTGATTTTGAAATTAGTGACAACCATTGCAAGAGATATTTTAGGTAACATGATGGTAAGCGTTGGGTTAAAATATTAATCTATTTGACCCTTTTAATATAGATAAGAAAACATTTATCCATTATATCCAAAGAAACATAAGAGAGGTTAAAAATGTATTCATGGAGGCTTGTTTGATTTGTGTAACAAAGGTTAAGGTAGGGGTATTTGGGTGAAAATTAGAACAATTATAGGGCCTAACATTCCCCCAACCTCATCTTGTTGTGTGTCCTCACACAACTGCTTACTAAACTCTGCAAAAAAAAAAAATTGAAATCCCGCCTCTTCATTTTTGAATTTGAATATTAATTCCGAAGCCTTCGACTTGGATCTTATTTACTTGTCTTTTGAACCTCCTGGCATGAGTTTTCATGTAGGTCGCTTGAATTCTCTATTTCTTAACTTGCTCCTTCATTCTAGCCACCCTTACAAGAAACTCTTCGTTTCTAGTTGTCAATGTGGCATTCTGAGTTTTAATACACCTATTCAACACCTCCAACTCTCGAACTTGTTGTCTTATTTTCTAATTTTCCTCTGAGTTATTCACACAAGGTACATCAAGAACAAAGTCCTTCAATTCTTTCTCCTTCTACTCATGAAATTTTCTTTGTTTCTGCATTTTTTTCATTACATATGCAAGAGGAATAGATTCCTCATGCTCTTCCTCCCTTTGTTCCTGAATTCCTTCATGGACCACTTTTTGTGTTTTAAATTTTCTCATTACAAACACCATAGGAGTATCATCCTCATGTTCTTCTTCTCGTCGCTCATGAGTGGTAACAGGGGTACCCATTGTTGATACTCCTATTAAAAGACAGATTTTTTTTCATCAAGATCGTGCTTCTTTTGGCAAAATGAAACCTTATCACTAAACAATCCATCATTTATTTTAGGGATATCCAATCGAAGCTCTCCCAAAGAAGCACCATCTAATTCATAATACCTATTGACTTCAACTTCAGGCAAACCAAGAGATCCTAATGTCTTTTGATGAGAATAAGTATAACAACATTTTAGTAACCCTCGTGTTATCCTCCAAGGTGGTTCTAGCACAAAAGCTTCAGGGGTCACACTCTTCTTCTCTTTCTGACTCTTTTGCTCCTGTTGTTCCAGATGCCAAGGTCAAACAATCTTGGACTCCTTAACCTTTTTAGATTATCCTGCTTGTTGGTTTTATTATTTCTGAAGTGCAGTAACCCTAGATTCCTTAGCCTTCCCGTGTTTCTTTCCATGCTAAATATTTATGCTAATGACCTTCATGAATCGTACACTTTGATTTATATCCAAGAATTTCTCCCAAGTAAAACCCTTGATCTTCGATTCCTCACTGATTAAATTTTTTATCAACCCGTAATGACACAAGTTATAGCCTACTTGATCCTCTGAAGTTTTCTGGACACTCCTAGACATCTTTTCTAGGCTCTTTAATAAGAAATATGGAAAATTAATCAACTTGTTGGACTCAAAGTGCATCAGGAGACGAATGTGATAAAGGTAAGTCATGGAGTACCTACCTTCACAAGTTAGGAATTTCTATAAGATAAACAACAAATGTTTCCATTTCTCAATGATTTCATTCCTTTCCACTCCCTTCTTCCAATCAACTGTACATATTGTCTCTACCAGAAACTAGCAACAAACTCCTTTTACTATTTCTCCTTTCTTAAACCATTGTTCCCCTGTGACAGGAAGCTCAGTGGCCTACGTGATGAATTTATCTGTCAATTTGAATATCAGTGAGCCTATGGTCACCATCTTCCCATCAAAATTGTGTGCAAAATCCTTGGTGACCCCTAAATCATAGCCATTAAACTTGTACAGGAAGGGAAGCCATCCCGCTTCCTGAAAAATGGGAAGGATAACTTCATATTCTATTGTTCCCTCAACTTATTTGACAAAGAATGGTTCAATTCACATTGGTGCCATGGTACCTGTGCTGCCAATACAACCTATAATTATAAATCTTTTGACAATTCAAATAACTTCGATGCTTGCATTCACAGATCGGCATAATACTATAATGAAATTTGAATGGTGCAAGAATGACTTCATTTTAAGGCTCACACTATTCCTATGCCATGCATTCATTTGAAATACAAGCTCCTTCCATGTCCCAATTCCTGCACTGACACCTCATGCTTAACCCCTTATTACTCAAGATAATAGTTATGACCCAGGAGGTTATGGGGTTCAGTTAAAAACAATGAATTCAGTAAAGTTTCTAAAACATGCATAAAATAATGATTAGCACCAGCATTTAAAATATAACGGTCCCACAGGTCATAATTCCAAGGCATAAATATTTGGATGGTATATAGTGGCCAATTCTCACATGATCGGAGGGAATATGTTTAGTGGTGGTATTAAAACATAATGACAAGGATAAGCAGGATGGCCTCCATACATGCATTTCAACCTTCATGATGATATTCCATGGGGACGGATGTTACTTATAATGATAAGAGGTCGCCTAGATTTTATGTTAATTTTATGCTAACCATTCATATTCCTTCAGAACCCTTAACAATAATGGCCACTTTAAATATGAAGGTTTAGGTACTCATGCCGGGGATAAAGTCATAATTTTTTCTACATGTAATTGTCATAAAAAAATGACCCATCCCTATGACATTTGAAAAGGAAATTATTACACTTTATTAAAATAAATTCATAAGGAAAATTCCAGCACTATCATAAAAAAAATCAACCCATGACGTGATCAAAAATATTCTTGCACTATAGTAAAAATAATTCTCACACTGTGCTATGAAGAATTTCAGTATAGTAATGAAAAATGATTCCTATATTGTGTTGATAAAATTCTTGCACTTGCACTTGTTATAAAAGTGATTTCTGTACTATAGTGACTAATTAGTTTGCCTTTGAATAATTTATGTTGGACTATATAAGAAAAAAAATTGCAAAGCTAAGGAGGATTAATCACCAGGATCTAATGTTACTATGCTTTGGTCCTGAAATATACAAAGCTTCAAAGATGCCAAAACCTGAAAAATAAGAGGGAAAAACAGAAGAAGTGGGATGGGGATATTACATAAGAAAAGGGAAGGAAAATCATGAGGGACACTTAAAATAAGGTAGATTGATCCAAAGGGAGATAATAAAAAGGGACAAGGGGAAAAATTTAAGGGTACAAGAGGGAAAAAATAGAAGTGGGAATAAGGAATTAATAGAAGAATAGGGAGGGCATCATTATATGTTAAGGAATAAAGATGCAATCAGAGGGAAAATTCAGAAAAGGGAGAGGAAGAAAGACAAAGTATCCACCTTGAATAGTTGGTCCCTCCATCAAATAATGTTGTGACCTCTGTAAATCAATTAACTGCAATAGGATATTTTATGCCACCTCCTTAAAGTTTTATCGTGCTACTTTCTCTTAACTTTAATAAGGGTTGAGTTTCTGCTGCCACCAGAATTCCTTGAAGAAACATGCTTCTTCTTAGAAGTAAGTTAGTCATGCATTCAAATTCAAGTGGCATCCCATTTTATTAAAAAGGAACTTTTTTGCCAGTGAGTTAGTTTTCAGGCAGACCCCTACACAACTTTGCTAGCAAGCTAGTTTTCACAGTCATGTGGTATTATTGTTATTATTATTTATTTATTTTCTGTTTATTTTTTGTTCAATTATTCTAGGAAAAGAGTAGATCAAAAGATACCCACAACAGGTTGGTACTCTCCCCTACCTACCAGTTTCAAATCTGACTGTTGTTGTACTTGATGCATGAAATCTTCCTTGGTGGTGAGATGAAGATATACTCTAAGCCTATGTCCATTCACCAAGAAAATAATACCCTATCCATCAATGGTTTTTATATCCACTGCTCCATTCTCAAAGAATTTGACCACTTCGTAAGACCCCAACCAACGTGTATGAAGCTTTCCCTTAAAAATTTTAAACTTTGAATCATAGAAAAGTACAAAATTACTCGGTTGGAGCTGCTTTTTCTTGATTAACTTGTCATGCCATTTACTGCGTTGTTGCTGCATCAAGTTAGTCTATTGAACAACATTCCTTCTCATCTCATTAATTTCACTCAACTACAAAACACAACTCTGTTGTGCTTCCACGAGATCTAATCCAAACTAGACTACAGCTCTAAAGGTCTTAATATGGAATTCAATCGACAACAATACTTGTTTCCCATACACCAACTCATATGGTGTATGACCTGTGTTGTTCCTCCAAGTAGTTCTATAAGCCCATAATGCCTCTAGTAATCTATATTCCCAATCATTTTTATGAAGATTTATTGTTTTTGTAAGGATGGAGTCAATCACCTTATTTGTAGATTCTACCTGGCCATTTGCGTGTGGGTGGTACGATGTAGACTTCTTGTTCTGAATCCTATATTGATCTACAATTCCTTTTACCATATTAGAAACAAATTGAGATCCATCGTTAGTAACAATTTCTTGTGGAACACCAAATCAAGTAAAATTTCATTAAATAAGAAATCAACAACAACTCTTTTAGTAGCATAAGAAAAAACTCTAGCTTCTACCTATTTTGTTACAAAATATGTACAAACCAAGATATGTCTTTTATTTAAAGATGTTGGGGCTATGGGTCCCACAAAGTCAATGGCCCATTTTTCAAAGGGCTCTAACATTACCTAAGGGCATAAAGGAATCTCATTGGCTTGACTAGGTTGGCCCATTCGCTAACAACTATCACAGTGCTTAACATATTGTTTGGCATCTTTAAACAAGGAAGGTCAAAAGTAGCCAGTGGGAAGGATTTTATATGTTTTCCTTTTGTAAGCAAAATGGCCTCCACAAGGCTCATCATGGGTGAATCTTAATATTTCAAACACATCCTCTTCTCTTACGCATCTACGAATAATAATATCAGGTCCTATGTAGAAAATATCTACTTGAATTTAGGAGTACGAAGCATTATTTTGAATGATCATCCACCTTTCTCTAGTGGATAGGTGTGGTGGTGTTTTTACCATGACAATATAATTGGCTGTATCATAAAACCAAGGGGAGTTCGTTGAAACAATAAAAATATGTTGATCAAGAAATGAATCATCTACAGATATTGCTTAACAAATATTATTCAATCTAGAAAGATAATCGGCTACTACATTTGATTTTCCTAGCCTATTAATTATGGTAACATTGAATTCCTGTACTAAAAGCAACCACCTAGTTATCCTAACACTATTTAAAGGTTTATTCATCAAATATTTTATAGTAGAGTGATTAGCGTGTATAAATACTTCATATCCTGTAATATAGTGTCTGAATTTATTAATAGAAAAAACCACACCTAGGAAATATTTCTATGTTACTATATAGTTAACTTCAAAAGATGACAAATTTTTACTGACAAAGTAGATGGCATAGGATTGTTTATTTTCTTCTTTTCCCAATGTTGCACCGATGGCAGTATCTAAGGCATCTGAGGAGATGTGGAATGGGAGGGACCAATTAGGTTCCCTCAGGATTGGTGCCTATACTAATCTCTCCTTCAGATACTCAAAATCCTATTAGCAAGCCTCAGTCCAAGAGAAATCACTATCCTTAGCTAATAATCGAAAAAGGGGGGTAGCTATCCTAGAAAAATTCTCAATGAATCTTCGGTAATAACCCACATGACATAGGACCCCTCTCACTTCCCTTTATTTTTTTCGACGCAAGAAGGTGTATGATAATATCTATCTTGGCTGGATATACCTAGATACCCTTATCAGAAATGAGATGACCAGGGACTACCCCTGCTTTGCACATCAATCTACATTTCTTGTCACTCAAAGAAAGGTGGGACTCTTGGCATCTATTTAGTAGTTTCTCTAAATTCTGGAGAGCTTCGTTAAAAGAATCACCAAATACCGAGAAGTAATCCATATAAACCTCTACACATGCAAGGTCAACAAAAATAGCCTCGGCTACCCTTTGAAAGGTGGTTGGAGCACTACAAAGTCCAAAGGGAAGCACTCGGTAAGCGAATGTTCCCTAAGGAATAGTAAAGGTAGTCTTGTCATGATCCTCAGGTGCGATCAATTATTTGGTTGTATCCACTGAAGCCATCTAAGAATGAGAAGTACTTTTTATGTGCAAGGGTATCTAGTACCTGGTCAATGAAGGGAATTGGAAATTAATCCTTGAGAGTGGCTTTATTTAATTCTCTATAATCGATACAAATTCTTCATCTCCCATCTTTCTTCGGGACTATTACCAATGGAAAGATCCACTGGCTATCAGATATAGGATAGATAAAACCGACATCTATGAGTTTTTGGAGTTCTTCTTTAACATCTCTTAGTGTAAGGTTCATTCTTCTTTTGCATTTTCAGATAGGCCTAGCACCCTCTTGTATATAAATATGATGAGTGCATGTTTCAAGAGGGATGCCCCTAATTTCCTCGTAGCTCCATGCAAAGGCATCAAGATGATCTCGCAACAAGCTCACAGGCTACTCTTGCTGGGATGGGTCTAGGTCTAAACCAACTTGTAAGGATTTTCCTAGAATTACCTCAACAAGAGTACTGACAGGCTTGTGAACATTTTTGGTGGCTACCAAACTCTGTAATGATGGTGATCAGGATTGGGGATCACAATTTTCTTGGAAACTTGGACTAAAAATTTGATGAAGTGACTCAAAATTCTGCATAGTGTCTAAGTTATATAGAAAATTGCGGATCACACTCTCCTTAGTCAACTAAGTATACTCATGAATCATGGAAAGAGACTGAGTCTCCTCATCACTACTATCATAATCCAACCACAAGGTATCAAAAAGCTCTTGGATAGATATGGTAGGTGGGTATGAGGTGACCTTCTTCCTAGCATCCCCATGGGAAAGATACATGTCACTGGAGCGACAACCTATATAGGCATCTCTGTAGCAGGCCATGGTCGTCCCAAGATCAAAGGGTGTCCCCCAATAGGATTCTTTGGTTGTAAAACAATGAATTTTTTGAGGTACTCCCATGAATCAATTGAGACAACCACATCATCTAACACACCCTTTGTCTTGATTTTACATATATTAGCAAGTTCAAGCACAGTGGGGTAAGACAAATGTGAGTTAACTGAAGCAGGTCCATGGTTTTCTTAATCATGACATTAGTAGCCACTCCAAGATATATCAACACATTGGGAATCAGGATATCACCTATTTGAATAGAGACAACTAGGTTTCCAGGATCAATATATTTCTCAACCTAAGCACATCTTGTCATCAACTCAGCTACTCTCCAAACAAACTGGATAGTGCAAGGCTCAACTCTCTTCCTCCCTAGATTTTTAAGACAAAGTTACCGAATAATTTTGATACATATAGAAATCTCTTTTATAACCTACAGTAGAGGAACCTTTATGCAAAGATTCTTCAACTCGAAAGCTAGATCATACTCAGGGGTGGGGTCAACTTTCTCCACAACCAACCTCTCTAGAAAGGGAGGTTGGTTCAAAGAAGAAGGTAAGGAATTTGAGTGTATGAAAACTGACTGAGGAGTAACATCATTGTTTGAAAGATTAGGATTCTCCTCCTCAGTTTTCTCCTCAATGATTATTGTCAGTTGTTTTTATTTTCTAAATTTACTACCCTTCCCGATCTTAGCAGTAGGTCATTGATCCCAACTAGCATGTTATGATAAATAGGGAAAGGGGGCAGTCCAATGGAGTGAATCATTTGTACATCTTTATTATTTGGGTTGGGCAGAGGATGTGCTAGAAACTGAGGTGGTCGGAATGGTGGTGGTAATGGTAGTGGTGGTGGATATGCTACATTTGCTAAGGCTGGTAGTGTAGGTTGTGTCATAGGATAATTTGCATACGACGTAAGATATGACTGTGTATGCATGGGGTAAGGAAAATGAGAGTGTGGTGGTCCCCTCCATCGTTGTTTCCAAGGAGGAGGAGGGTACTGCCCATACTGAGAATGATACCCATGATGCCAAGAATAAGGATAATTCATGTTTTGAAAAGAATATTGTGGTGCATTATAACTAGGAAAATATGGTGCGCGTTCAGAAATCATACCTATACTTACCTGTGTCCATGATTTATATTACCCCACAACATGCAATGGCTCAGGGATCGAATTATCTCCTTCAAATGCTTCCTTCAATCCAGGTATGGATTCCTTAGTAGGATGATTTCCTGCACATATTACACAACTATTAACACTTTTGACATATGCAAGACACTCACGTAAAGGATGATTTTTTTTGTATTTTGGACAATAAATGGACAACGCTCCTTGTTCTTCTACTAATTTCTGCTGAAATTTTAAAGAATCTATTCTTTTACTAACAATATCCATAATTTCAATTTTCATATTATCCATTTTATTTTCCAAACCAATAATCATAACATCCATTGATCCAAATCTGTTGTTCCTCGAACTGCTTCTAATTCCCTTACTAGATATGGATTAATCTCATGAACATTTCCTGTGTAGATCACAAATATGATCAAAATAATTCTGAGCAATGTCCCCTTGTCCTAATAGTTTCAAATTATTCCTAGAATCATCAAAAATCCCATGTTGAAACAAGGTTATAACAATGCTCATATCAAACTTATGCTTTGACCTTTGAAGGATGTATAAAATCTCTCTAAATGATCCTACAGGGTCTCATCATCACCGTGTGAAATGGTCAAGATTGCTTCCTACATTTCTATGTTTTACAATATTCCTGATATTTAGTCAAGAAAATCGTCTTCATTTTCTCCCAATAAGTAATAATATTTCCTCCCAAACCCATGAACCAACGTAATGTTGAGTCCTTATGGGTTTTAGGGAATAGCTTTAGCTTCCGGGCATCCAAAGAATAGTCATAATGCAATGGTAAAAATTTTATCCTGCATTTCTCGTGTTTTACAATATTACCAATATTTAGTCAAGAAAACCCTCTTCATTTTCTCCCAATAAGTAATAGTATTTCCTCCCAACCACATGAACCAGCGTAATGCTGAGTCATTAAGGGTTGCGCACTACAAGAAAAAAGGACATTGGTGAGCAGCGAAAAATGTCACCATAAGCTCATTGTTGACGGTCAAAAGAGCCTTCGTCACCAAAAACTGAATGTCACCAAAAGTGGCGTCGCCAAAAGTATAGGTGTTGTAGTGACATTCAAAGTCCGTCACCAATAATGATTTATAATGATAGATAGTGACCATCATCATTTCATATGAGCAATGGTGACGGACCATAGCTTCCGTCACCAAAAACTGAATGTCACCAAAGGTGGCATTGCCAAAAGTATAGGTGTTGTAGTGACATTCAAAGTCCGTCACCAATAATGATTTATAATGACAGATGGCGACCGTTGCCATTTCATATGAGCAATGGTGACGGACCATAGCCTCCATCACAAAAAGCTTAACGTCACCAAAGGTGGCGTCACCAAAAGTATAGGTGTTATGGTGACATTAAAGGTCCATCACGAATATTGATTATAATGACAGATAGTGACCGTCACCATTTCATATGAACAACAATGATTTATTGTGATGGATCTTTCATGGCCGTCACTATTGGTGCATATATATGGTGACGTTCGTTGACCCTCACCAAAAGCCGCATTACCATAAGTATAGGTGTTGTGGTGACATTCAAAGTTCGTCATGACTAATGACTATAATGATGAACATCAACCGTCACCATTTCATATCAACAACAATGATTTATGGTTACACACCTTTGAGGTTCGTCACTATTGATGCATGTATATGGTGGTGTTCATTGACCTTAACCATTTCATATTTTGGTGATGGTTGAAAAATGTCACCAAAACTCATTGGTGATGGTCAAAAGCTCGTTCCTATTGATCATGTCAGGGCACGATAGAATTGAACCACCAACCTCCTGCCTATAAAGCAGGTGCTCTTCCATTGAGCTAACACCCTTTAAAGAATTAAACACTTAAAATTAGACCTTGAAACTTCGTAAATTGTAAATTATACAACTTTCAATAAATTAAAGTCTCGACAATATTTTACTAAACAAGCAAAGCAACATCGAAGCTGCAGGTCCCTACCTAATGGTTATGGAAGTTATGAAAAGTGGGTGGAGGGATAAATAATTATGTATAAGAGAATCAATATGTTTAGTTGAATACTCAATTAGAAGTGAAAGTCTGAAGACATTTATAATCTATAATGACCTATAACTAGAAAATGCAAAAAATATTGGAAAGGAAATGTCATAAGTTGATAACATATGGAAGAAGAAAATTGATGAAGACAGATGAAATATGTTATAGGTTGAGTGAAATAAAAATCTCAATGTTGTTGTTGTTTGGTGTTTAGATATCTGAATGATATCTAAACTTCTGCGCAAATGTAACATGGATCTCCAGAAACCAATGAACGACATATGATAATAAAAAAATTATATATATATATATATATTATATATATATCCCCTTTACATAAACCAACATGCAATTTTGGAATTTCACAAGTCCACACTCAAAACATGACAGCAACCAACAAATAAAAGAAATTGACTTGGATAGAAAGCAATAGATTCACCTTCATTCTTGAGTTCCTTATTTTTATTTGAATTTGACTCATGACATTCTTTATCCGACAATGAATCAAAATCATCACTACTATTAAATTCATCCAACACGATCTTTGGATATCCCACTAACATCTGCGTTTTTGTTGCCATGCCTGAAAACCATGGAGTTTCTTATTGATAGTAGAATAAGATGTGTGCCTGCTTCTCAAGAACACATTCCTTATTAACCATTGTTACCTAACAAAAACCAAAGAGACAACACAATATCAGCGTACACAAAATCCCCTACCGAAATATAATCATAACTTAGCAAAGAAGTCTAAAAGATGTTCTTAATTAATAAACTTTGTATTTGGAAATATTGTTTCTTTATATTTAAAAAAGACTATGTTGTACAACACTTCTGTCTATTTATCTAGGCAATTATATCATAGCATATGTCACACAACAACAATCTACAGTACCTAAAGTAAAAAGACAAATTCGCTCAATAAAATAGATTTAGAAAAGAGATTTGAAAACTATAAGTTTTTCATCAAAGCTTTACTTAATTTAACAACAAAATAGTTGGAGTTTGAAAATCAAAATCATTCATAGGAAATGATTAGGACAATGGCCAAAGTCATTATTCATACAAATAAAGCTAGAGTCACTATTTCCAATGCAGATAACTCAAATTTGGGCAGTGGCCTAACAATTAGAGCTTGTTTTCTGGGAAGACTTGTCAATACCATCATTTTTTTTCCATAGTTTGTTGTGTCTCTAGATCCAGATCAAATAGCTTGCCATTCTCAAGTTCTACCTTTCAAGTACTGATTTCTAGCTCACCCTTTAAAACACAATTCTACCACTCCATTTTATTTTGTTTTGTCAAGAGAATTGGAAGGACCTTCCCATCCTCTATTTTACATAATCAATAACCATCCATCAATGATATAAAGAATAACATATACACAACAAAGGCCAAAGGTGTTCTTGTTGTATACCTATGTTCTAGGACTCATCTGACCTTATTGGTGCAAAGAGCTCACCTTGAAAAAATAACATCCACGTGGAATTTATAATTTTTTTAAAAATCAAGCTCCAAGTAAACCAATCAAAATATGAACATCCTTTTAATCAATAAAATCTCTGACTTAAAATAAAAGTGTCCTAGAATTGAATGTTGTATCAACCATGTCAAGTAACTAACATCGGGTGAGAAATAAAATCCATGCATATTGGATTAGTGAGATAATTGATCTAGTAAAGCTAAAAAACAAATGACTTAGAGCTAAGAAACGCAAATAAATGACTTAGAACTAAGACATGAGGTTGCCCTTTCAACCCCGTCATTAAATAACTCTTCCTTATGTCACTTACCATTAAAAAAAATTTGATACCAGGTGGATGTGGTATTGTAACATTAACCTCTGATAGTCTGTTTCCACGACTACTTCTCAAGATCCGCTCCATTACCAGCATTTGGGACTAGATAAGATACATGCAAAAACCATGAACATGAAAATCAAATCTACATCCTTGTAACAAAATGGGAGGAAAAAAAATATCCACAAACTAAAACAGACTATAGGATACCTCATTCCTGCAACATGATTATCTTGTCATGAAGAATAAAAAAATAAATCAGGAGAAATGTAATTTTGCCACATTTTGACAATGAAATCTTTTGCATATTCTATGAACAATTGATGAAAAAGGTCAGCTAAAGCTTGTAAGCATCAAGATTATAGTAAAACATAAAGGAACTACTCCAACACATATATAATCCTAAACATAAGTATCTATACATATAAGTATTTATTGAGGACATTGTATTTTGTGAAAATATGGAAGTCAAATATTTGAAATAACACAGTTTATGGTACCAGTGCCTTATGAAGTCCATTCATTTGAGTATTTACGATGTCCATTCAGGAATTTATTCAAAGTTCAAAGTTCAAACAATTAACATGTAGCCTAAAAAAACTCATATTTGAAAAGGAGATAACCCAAAGATGTAGAGTATATATCTCACATTTATATATCCTAAATTCTAGACATTGAAATGACACTTTTTAGCATACTATTGTGAATTTAGCCCAAAATGCTAGAAAAAAATATTGATGGTTATTTTGCTAATATAGAAGTTTTATACATGAATTTATTTAAACAGTTAGCTTGCAATGTCAAACATATCTGAGGATGCACACAATACGTTGCATCTTTAGCGCCGGTGTGTGAACTTGAGACAACAAAGTCCAACATTAATAGTTTGCCTACAATATGCACTAGCAGAATATGTGAACAATAGTATTGTAGGTATGTGTTATGAATATATGTATTGCAGGCAAATAAGAGTATGGTTGGAACATTCATGTCCAACCCTTCCAATTTTGCCTATAATTTTCACTAGTATACTAGTTGAACAATAGAATTGTAGGTGTGCATTCTATATCACTTACCTAAATCCAACACCTTCAAAATAGAAATTTCAAAGAATATGTCTAGAACTGGTAGGTAATTTGCAAAATGAAAGAGTTGGCTTTATTGTTTCTGGAGAAGACTATATTCTTACATTGTTCAATGTAAATTCATGACACTTTTCCAAGCTTAGATGGAACAAAAAGGAACCAAACTAGAAGGTTATTTAAAGAATCCTTACTTAGCTAGGGTAAAATGTTATCCCTTTTTTTTCAAAAAGAATAAATGTAAAAACTTTAAGAAATTAAATGAAGAGACTGTAGAAATGTTCTTATCAAACCACTAATGTAAACAAAGCTAAGAAATATTGCTTTGTAGAAGAGATATTCATGCTCAAATTGACAAGAAAGTGACCTTTTAGCATAGTTAATGCACTAGTGCTCATGTCGTAGTGTCCCAGGGCATGCTAGGGACTACAAGGAGTACTCATGTACATCTAGAGAGGAGGTGGGGAGACATTGAGCTGTAGTCAGGAGGACTACAAGCGATGAGGGTCAGATACTTGAGGTACCCAACCTCTTGGATTATACGTTGCTATGGGAGCCCCAAAGAGAGAGTAGCAGGACTGGTGGATGTGGGTGGAGATGGATGCGGATGAAGCAGCAGAGAGTGCTACAGTGTAGGAGTCCCCGGGCAGCGCGAGGCTAGTAGGATCCAATAGTGCGAGCCCTAGTTGCAGTCACAAAGGAGCCCTAGCTGCAGTCATGAAGGGAGACCTAGACGCAGCCTTGAAGGAGCTCTAGCCACAGTCGAAAAGGAAGCCCTAGCTGCAGTAAAAGGAAAACCTAACCATAGTCGAAAGGAGGCTTAGCCACAACAAGAGAGAGGCCTAAGACACAGTCTAGAGAGAGGCCTACGATACAGTCAAGAGAGGCATAAAGACACAGTCAAGAGAGGCCAGATACACAGTGAAAAGAAGGCTCTTATCCATAGCAAAGGAGGCCTTAATCCGTAGCAAGAGGGAGGCCCTTATCAGCCATCAAGAAGAAGCATATAGCCGCAGTAAAGGGAGGTCTAAAAAAAAACTCACATAGGCCCTAGATGCAGTCAAAGGGAGGCCCTAGCCACTGCAAGAAGGATCCATAAGACAACATGAAAGAAGCCATAGAAGCAACATGGAAGTCTTATGTTTTGCTATAGGTACAACGTGTGAAAGGGAGGTTGTTTTGAGTGTTGTTCTTGGGTGCTCTTGTAGGGAGAAGGGTTGAAGTTTGAAGTTTAATATCACAACAAGAAGATGCATTAAACGTGGGTTAAATAGGGTTGTTTTGTAACTATTCCAGGAAGACTGAAGGTTTGAAAAGAGGCCGAGTATCTTGCTTGAAGCTTCAACTAAAGGATGACTTAGCTTAATAAAGTTCATGATGGCATTTTAAAATCATATACTTATGAGTGAACCCAACTCTTATTATTGGGACTTATCCTAGTGTCCCGATAGGTGGGATATAGAGGACAAATACGATATCCTTTTCTCCATTGCATTCCTCCCACCTTGAAAATCAAAATGGGACATAATGAATTTCATATACACATACTTAATAGATATATATTTCCAATCTCTTGCCATCTACTAGTTGCGCCTGCTTGAGCTAGGCTCAAGCAATTAGTCAATCCAGAGCATGCATATCCCTACTTATTCTCCACATGCCTCTGGGTGGATCTCTCTATCCCTGTAGTGCCAGTAAAAGGGTTTGGGTATGGTAAGGGCTGCTAGCTAGTTTTTTGAACTTTTGTATTTACATCTATTTTTGCCTGGCCTTACCCTACTCTCATCTCTATGTATTCTCAAATTAAACCAACTACACAATCGAAAATTTTGTTCTTGTGTGGTATCTCAAAATACTTTTTAACATAAAATTACAACATACTGTCACAAGGAGACTAATCATGGTTTAGCAGATCAAAATTGACATCTTACATTAACAATTTCCTTTTACGTGATGCCAGTCTTTTTCCCAGGCCTTGGAACCATGCCTAAAGGGGTGTACTACGTGACTGGGGGTTTTCACTGCCAATAAACTTAATTATAACTAATTATGAGAACAAGATAGCATTGTTTATATACCAGAATGCATAAATTAAAGATTAACTTCTTGTATGAATTACAGTGTACTGATAGAAACAGAGATAGTTTCCAACAAAAAACACCCAAAAAAGTAGAAAAAGTCATAGGAGACACTTATTTCGCTTCTTAAGTGCTGGTCTTTGAAGATCTCCACCACCATCATCACTTCCACATTCATCCTCCTGCACCTCAAGAGTCGCAGGTACCACTCTACCCCTGTTTCTTGAAATATCTCTGATAGGAGTCTTTGCAACCTTCTGAGAACAAGGAATCATAAGTGGATTGGTTTTGTGAGGCATCAACTCCTCACTACTTTCAACAGCCTCCATCATCAACTTCCAGTCTTTAAAATCAAACCGAAAAACAAATTAGTTGTAAGAATCTTCTCCAGATGCCTTTTCTGTAGCTCCGGGAGCATTTTTGGGGACAACAAAATATTTTCCATTTTCATTGACATTTATTTCCACTCTACCATCATTTACTAGAAATGATAATGTAAAGATGTTTTCTACTATCTAGGAAAACGATATTCTATTTAGAACCAAATTCTCTAATCTGGCTTACTTCTGTTTTCGCAAAATGTTAAATATGCTTACCATATTCTTGTCTGTTTATGATTTTTCATCTTCCGGGGACTCTTTCACTGCTTCAAGTCGAGTGCTTTCTGTCGGCTTGGTTTGTTTTCTCTGTACTATAGCTTTCCTTTGCTTGGGGCAATTATCCATTGGTCCAAGCATAGTGAAAATTCCTGCCACTTGTTGGAAAACAGAAGCAGCTAAAAGCCCAATATTTCTCCATGATATTTGGGTTTGATCATCATTTCCCTCGAAAGACCTACTTCCATATGCCTGGTCACTATAGTTTGTTAGAACATCACTACTAATAAAATCAACTAGAGTATCACCATCAATATTTTGTGATCTGTTAACAGTAGCGAGGAGTGTGGATGTGAGATCAAAGAGTGTATCAACATCTGTAACTTGCCCACGAGATCTCTAAACAAAATTTTGCAAGCTTTCCACTTTGCTAATTATAGCCTCAAATTTTCCAGATTCTGCTTTTAAAATATTTTCTCTTTCCTCTGCACTCGAAGTCTTGAGGGGATGATAATGGTACCTTAATATACAGTGTTGCACCATACTCTGATTGTTACCACTGCATGCAGTATCATCTTCTTTCTCTCTTGGGGGCTTACTATGGCCTTGTTGTGATCCTTTTACCCCACGAGAGGAATATTCCAGTGTCTGACTCAATGTTTCTTCCTCTTTAACTCTAGCTTGGGTACCAAGCCTTCTACCCATCCTTTCTATCACCTTCTTTTAGAGTTGATAGAAACGAAAATATTCAACCAAAGCTAGAAGGAAGGGCTTGAAATTGAGATTTCTACTTGAAGAACTGCCATGAAATGGAAAGAGAGCAAGAAAATATTTTCGTGTTGCAATGAAATGAGAGAGGCCAGGGAGTTGTGATTTCCCCTACCCTGAGAAGTTTTCTTTGTAATAGAAGAGGGATGAAGGCCCACTACAGTGGATATAAATTCGCTAGACATATGCATTTTCGAATGAAATGCGTAGGTGCAGTGTGCCAATTAAGCGTGAGGATTGGGAGAAGTGACACATGTGGGAGAGTGGCCATATTATTGAAGAATTGTTTACATTGAGGAAGGACACCATTTGAATATGGTAAGAATGTCAATCCTAACGTGGAGAGTTTCCAACACCACTTTCTCATCTACATGAGGGAGTTTACAATTTGTATATCTTTGTCTCAGTCCCATGGTGAATATATTAGTGTGAGGATCCACTATTTCATGATCCATATGTTGGATGCTTTGCTGAATTTGAGCTTTAAAAGGAAATCTCTTTAGATATCCAGAATGTCTCAGAAATTTATTTGAACAATTATTGTCTTGCAACAATGTTTATTGATGATAAATTGCTTGGTAATGTACACATGCATAGAAGAGTGTGACTGATGGCATGGATACTTGGCCTTTCGGGTTGAGATGGCCACCTCTAAAGATAATATTTGGAATATCCTTTGAGCCTTTCTTTGAGATGGCATCCAAGAAGTTGGAGTGAAGACATCAAGGAACTCTATATTTTGACATATTCTAGCTGAATCGCCAAACATGCAAGAGAAACTAAAACCAGGGGTTATATAAGTAATACACCCAGTGTATGGGAAATCCAAGCTTTTAGAGGAATATTTCTGCATTTAATAATTGGATGAGGATGAATATTTATGTTACACTATGTGTTGTTATTGATATGTTTGGACGTTTTGGGTGAAGAGTTGACCCATCTTCAAGAACATCCAATAACTTTCAAGTCCAAGATAGATTTAAAGAGATCATTTATCAAATTAGTTGTCCAGCTATGAAAGACAATCAAGTTTTGGAAGATATACATCGTAGTACTATCAAAGCAGATTGTGGACCTTGTTAGAAAATGGATCGAAAAGTTTTTCAGAATGTCTACTAAAATTTGACATTTAGCATTGTCTTAGCATTTTCTTATCAACTTTCATGGAGGCAAAAAGTGACAGGAGAAACTTGCACAATAATGGCTGCCACTAGAATGAGAAACACAATGTATTAGCAAAATGGAATATGTTGCTATGATGACACATGGGAAGATACTTATTATTCTCAACATGGTTGTACAGGAAAAATAGTTTTTGTCTTTGAGTATAGTTGATGTATCGTAATGTAGCGGTTGTTTCCCTGTAGCAAAAAAAAAAATATTCTCAAGGTGAAAGAATAACACCAGTATATCTTCGAACGATATGGGCTATTTGTTGTGCTCAATATATAGGAAAGTCTCTATCGGTCATAATGCGATGAAGCGATGGGTTTGACTTTCCGTGCTCGTGTTGTCAAAGTATATCGATACAAGTGATGAAAAACATATGTTCAATTCCTTGGAACATATATTATTTTCATTACTTCTCAAAGATAAATCCACGGCCATAGTTAAGAAACGTAATCAAAAGAAATAAATATGTAGTTTATTTAAACAAATGTGGCATGAGCGGAAAACATATGCACCAAATTACAAAATGCGAAGGTCAAAGTTCTGTATAAAAGTTTTAAATTAAAAAAATTTCAAACAGTTTCGAGGAAGTTTAACAATTGCAACTTCCCAGCACTCATCCAATGGCCATTCGAGGAGGGTCGAAGCCATCCATCAATATGAAAAGATCTATAAAAGTAAACAAGGACTTTGAAGAAGGGATCCCTGATTTTTCATACCCAAATGTTGCTGATTATTGAGTAAGGGCCTAACGAGTTAGTGAGGGTTTCCCTTTTGTTTTTTTTTCAATCTATTTTCATGCTTAGATTTTTGCTAATATGATGTCATTGGTGGACTTGAATATACGACACTGCACTATACTCCAATTGTTACCACTGCATGCAGTAGCATCTTCATTCTCTCTTGGCGGCTTATTGTGGCCTTTTTGTGATCTTTTTACCCCACGAGAGGAATCTTGCAGTGTCTGACTCAATGTTTCTTCCTCTTGAACTCTATCTCAGGTACCAAGCTTTCTACCCATCCCTTCTATCAGCTACTTTTGGAGTTGAGAGCAATGCAGAAATTCAGCCAAAGCTAGAAGGAAGGGCTTGAAATCTATGTTACTAGAAACCAGAAAGGGGAAATGAAATGAGAAACAACAATGAGACGAGAAATGGAGTTTGGAGATTTCACATTCAAGAAATGAGGAGCGAGAAAAACAAGGCAAATATGAAACATACAACCAAGCATTTGTTTCACATTCAAGAAACGAGGAGAGAGAAAAAACAAGCAAAATATGAAACATAAAATCAAGCATTCATCATTAACATTCTCGAATACTATGGTTCATAAGTAGTTTCTCATAGGCTTTAGCTGCTCACATTGGCCATTCCTTAATACTTATAGTGATCAACAAAGTTTCCATTTCTCACATAAGCCATTCTTCAATACCCATGTTTGATCCTATAGGCTAGCAAATACAATAGTGAAGAAACACTTGTCACCGAATTCAAGTTTGATTTAGCCTTTGCATTTTCCAGATGAGTACATGATCCCACATACATTGTATATATTCTTGGATGTGACATGAGTGGACCTCAAATTTGGGATCTATTGTATCATTTTCCACACAGTTATTGGGTTATTGTTTTCATGGTTGGGTAATAAGATGGTGGAGATTGAGTTGATCTCCATTGGATATAGAGCCAAAAATAGAGGGTTGTCTTGAACTATTGTCACTTGCAGAACCCTAAATACTACAACATGTGTTTGAAGACAAAATCTAAAGACAAAAACTTTCAAAAAATTATCTTTAATCCATTATAATAGAAAACTAATATTTATTATAATAAAATAATATTTTTAAAAGTATGATTTGAAACTAGATTTAAAATGCAGTTATGAGAAAAAAAAATTAACTAATTATTTAACTCCTAATTTTATAAATATATATAATATCTATACACATTACTAATTTATAAAAATATATATAAAATATCTATACACATTACTAATTTATAAAAGAGATTTGATCCCTTTAGGGTGTTGGTATATCCGAAATTAAGATGGATCTAGGCTAGTATATATTATTTACCATAATTATTGTTAAAGTGTATAATGGCTACCTCATATTTGTATTTGCATTGATTAAATGATTATTATATGTAGTCATGTTTTATATTAATTATTTTAATGCATCATATATATGGTTTTGTATAGTAAATTTATTTTTATGTTAAATTTTAATAGTTTTAGATATTCTTTCTTGATATTAGTTATTTTTTATTAATTTTCATTTTATTCTGTTGGATCCATTAAAATTTGTTATCTGATTCAATGTTTCCAACTAACAAGTGTCGTTTATCAATATAAATAAGTGAAATAAGTTATTGAATTGTGATTTTTTTTTAATTTCTACTTAGTTAAATATTATATATAAATATCACTTGTCGTTATAACATACCAAACCATTCATTTTTAGTTGTTAAATATGATTATGTTAAAACAACATTAAGAAAAATGTTATCACCCATGGTTAGAACTTACCAAATCATTCTTTTTTAGTCCCTATATTTGTTTATGTTAAAATAACTTTTGAAAAAATGTTATGACGAGTAGTTTTGTTATATTCCATGGTTTTGTGCTTTATATTCATTTAATTTGCTAGTTTTTGCACATGGTTTTGTTAGATTCCATGGTTCTGTATTTAATATTTATTTAATTTATTAGTTTTTTCTCATCAATTTTCTTTCATAAATTGAAACAAGCGAGAGAGACCTTGAAGTCTTGAAAAGAAATGTCATAATCTAGGTATTTTATTCTAGGCCCCTCTTAATATATTTTTGGTTGTTAGATTTTTGTGCCAAGAGACCCTTTCCACGTGGGGAATATGTTATAATATTTGGCATTTTAACTCAATCGAAATAAAACAAAGTCAAATCAAATAAAAAAATTAAAAAACATAAAATTCTCCAGTGCATAGTTTTTTCTTGCCCATGGTTTTTTCCCATGGTACTCCTAACCCATAGTTTTTGTCCATGGTATTTTTCTACAATGTAGCCTATTCAAAGGCTAATAACTAAAGAAACCTAGATCCATTTCATATTCAAAGGCTAATAACTAAAGCAACCTAGATCCATTTTAACTGTGGATCAAGCATTAAGAGGATCAAATCTCTTCACTTAAAGAGGTTTGTAGAGAGAGAGAGAGAGAGAGAGAGATTTGATCTCTCTTGATGCTTGAGAGAGATAGATCTACATGTTATTTATAAATGAAGAGGAGTATTTTCTTGTAGTAGTACTCCTATTTGTTTTGTAATTAAAATTTATTAAATGATGGATTTATATTTTGTATTTTGATTTTTGAGACTTGTTTATTTCTATAAATTTACAATTATTTCTATCACTATTTTATGTAATTATGAAACTTTCCATATTTATCATAGTTGAAATTAGGTTTGTATTATAGACATATTAATCAATAGCTTGTTACTCTTAAGCTTTATTATTGCAAATTACCTAACATAATCTCACTTATCACCGATGAAAAAGTATTTATGGGATAAAACTATTAATGGGATGGGTAATAGATAATTATTATTTTTTATATATTAAATTAATGTCTTTGGTTGATGATATTTAATATTATAGATATTCTAATAGTTGATAAAAGTTTCTATAGGATGTTTTTATCAAATCCTTTTCCAATCATTTGAGAGGTTATAAACCAGACTAATGGGCAAAAACATATTGTGTCCCAATGTTTATATAAAATAATTAATTAACTAGAAAAATTAACTAAATTATTTAACTACTAATAATATAACCTCTTATATACCAATAAGTACAACTTGCTTACTCAACTTTATAAAAATATATATCGAAAAACCTTATACATTAAATTTATAATTTCAAATTAAAAATACACATTTTAAATATTAGATACAATGCAACAATCACTAAATCCACTTTTAAATAAAAGCAACACAAAAATAAAAAAAAAAAAATTGTAAAAACTTAACCATACACTGCTACACATCAAAGGCTACAATTAAAAAAATAACATAACCTTAACTAATAAAATCCCTAAATAGTCAACATTGTTAAATATATAGTAAACACTATTGCAAGGTGTTGTCACTAGGGAGAACACCCAACCTATTTGTAACAAACCTGTTCAGTTAGCACCTAAGCTATATATGGTTGACTTCCATAGACTATGAAAATACCTTCAAAAAATATCCAGAAAACCAATGCTTTTTATGATTCATGTCGACGTCCAATTGTTGAGAGATCCATATTGCAAATGAACCAGATTAACGTTTTCCATAAAACGGTTTCAAGAAACAAACTGTTTTTGGAAAACCCAGTTTCTTGCATTAAAAGACGAAAACTACCGTATAAAACACCGTTTTCCGTACTGTTCCATTTTTTATAACGTTTTTTTCATAAACGAAGACTTCTGTTCTTCTGGTAACAAAGCTTGAAATTGAGACTTCTGATTACGAACTGCCATGAAATGGAAAGAGAGAAAGAAATTATTTCCGTGTTGCATTGAAATGAGGGAGGGCAGGGAGTTACCGTAAGAAGTCTATGTTGTTGTTTTTTCCGCTGTTTTCATCGTGTGGTATACTACCAAACTACTATTTTTGTAATTTCTAGTGTGGTATACTACCAAACTACTGTAAGAGTTCAACCTATATTTAATATAAATTTCATTGCCAATATAGTAAATGTGGGGCGAGTTCATTTGAAGCTAAATTCTTAAAAAAAAAAATTGCAATTCATTGTGATGGTAGTAAAAAATGAATCTCATGAGCTTGGTCCCACCCACACATTGGTATAGTTCCACCAAAGGAACCATTGATCTTTCTCCATGAATCGGTAATATTGTACCAAGAAGCACCATAATGTATGGCATTTCTATTTCCCACAATTGAAAAAGCACCATAAATCCTTCTACATGAGCATTTTGTTTCTGTATTGTTGAACTAAACATGGCAAGAATTTCCTATGGCAACAAAAATTTCTGAAACCCTCATCCCCCCTATCAAAATATATCTTAGAATCCATCATGTTGGAGTGTAGTATCCCTAGTAAGCATATAGGAGTGTAGGGGAACACAACCTCAAAGTCAATGGGAAGCCAAAGGGAAAGGTTTGTGCATCTAAGAGGGATACCTCAATTACATAGATGTGGTTTTCTAAGATTTTGCATTAATCAAATGTATATTTTAGGGGGAATTCAGCCATAAAAAATGCTTGACTAAATTTTCATACACAAGGGTTGATTCTATTTCGAATTTTGATACTTTGTGTTTACTCACTTTAATGTCATTATATATAACTAATAATTTGCAAGTCCTTGTCTCATTTGATCTCAATTTATTTCAATTGTGAAGTGATTAAGCCTTGAACCCCAAATCCTCATAGCTAAGATTTACAAAGTATGCATTGCCTCATTTCCTCTCATTTTACTTCAGTTAAATGGAGCAACTATGCCTTAGCCCCAAACCCACACAACTAAGCTTTGCACACTACATAATCCTCTCTCTCCTTGGTATTGCACTTGGTTTAGATATAATTTTCTTAGAAGAGAAGCAATGTCTCACTAAATACCTTACAACTTGTCCTGACGATGAACCACACTAGTTGGTTCAAAACACGTCGACAAAAGAATATTTATGTGATTTCGCCAAAGATTCTCTAAACAATGTTATGGATCGCAGAAGTCTAAATTCCTTAATACATTACATGTTAACTTATCATCTGATCCCATTACATTTTCCAAGCATTGAGGACATTAATAAAATTCCAAAATTCAATTTCACACTCATTTGATGTAATCATCATCTTCCATCAATTTCAGGTAAACTCTACAAATAAATGTAAGTAATTATTTTGATTTTTTTCATTGATTCTAAATTAGCAAGTGAGAAAATTGCATATGCATCTTTATTTTTAAAGTACAATCATCCAAAAAAACTCATCAAATACTAAAGATAGGTTAAAAACGTTATGGAGGGAAAAATATTGTTGGTATCCTCCAGAATAACACTACTTTCAGAAGCTGGGTTTAGATTTTACCACAAATGCAAGAACCAAAGTGAGAAGCTTATTTTAAAGTTTTTATAATATGATATTTTATAAAAAAAATTGAAGAAGCACACAATACAAAAAAAAATTGTATCTAGTATCATTCTAGAGAGCGAAAAGTACTCATTAGGCTATCTATGACATGACTAAGAATTGCTACCCACCTATTTTCAAAATCATCATGGACATTTAAATATTAAAAAAGGAATTGATTTGGCTACCTATGACTAAATAAGAGTTATTCCCCACCTTTCCAAACTATCATGTACATTTAAGCTATCATATTTTATCAACATCCTTTCTATGATGCAACATGTTACAACTTTCCATTATATTTATGCATTATATGATTTGATGTACTTGTAAGGTGCATAAATTCCAAAATAATTGCCCAAATACCCATGTTTCCACTAAATTAATTGTTTAAGTAAGAGACCTATTCTATTGTAGGAAGCATGCATCAATCAAACACTGCTCTACTCATAGTTTACAAACCCAACCAATTTTTGATACACAAACACATTCAAGACTAATCCACAATAACAAACAATGCACAAAACAATATTCTTCATTAAACATCTACCGATGCATAAACAATGAGGAGACAGGAGACACATAGAATATGTGATCAACCAAGGCCAAAACCTCTCCAACATGAGAGGAAAACCCAAACGAGATCTTCTTCTTATATAGACTTCAATTGACGAATACCAAGACCATGGCCTAGACCCTTGACTCAATGACCTCTCCAAGACTAAGTCACAAGCCTCCTTGATTCAACTTCCTTATTTTTCCTTGAGTCAACGATGATCAAGCTTCTTCCTTCAATAACTCAACTATCCTTCAAATTCTAGTTCCATGGATTAGATTTGTAGTTCTTGGCCCTCTTGCATAAACCCTAGAATGTGTGGTTGACCAACCTTTTGAACCTTGATCATCTTCACTTGGATGGTATGAACTCTTATTATAATTCAGCGTGTAACCTTGCTTATCTTATTCCTTGATTCAACTTCTTGGACAATAACAAGATCTTCGACCTTTACTATAGTAGATACGTCTTCCTTTATTCGCACGTGTGGTTCTATTAGCTTTAAAACAGAACCATAAACAACACCAGAATCTTCTCCCTTTGTTTCCTTCTCTTGGTTGGTTATCTTCACACTTCTTATTACAGACTTAACCAAATTTGCTTGTCCACAAATGGAGGATGCGCTGCCCTTTATATAGTTTTTTTTCCATCACAAATACATGCTAGGAAGTGTTAAGGAGTGTCAGGGGAACACAAGGGAGCAATAGGTGAAAATAATGCATGCAAATGAACGATTAATATTTTGTGACAGGAAGCGTTAGTGAGTTGTAGATGTGCTAAGGAGGGAGTGATAAGGTATGCTAGGCAATGTTAAGGCATATTAGAAGCCAAGGAAACATGACAAGATGTGTCAGGTGCTAGGGTGTGCCAATGCATGCCACAGAGTGTTATGGAGTGCCAGGGAAACATAAGGGAGCACTAGTTTCAAATGCATGGAAATGAACGACTAAGAGTGTGTGACAAGGACTGCCAGCGAGTTCTAGGTGTGCTAAGGAGGGGACAACAGGGAATGTTAGGTGGTGCCAAGAAATTCTAGTGTTAGGGTGACATGCCAGGGTATGCCAATGTGTGTGAGGGTGTGCCAATGCATGTTAGGGAGTGTCAAGGAGTGTGACATAAACACAAAGGAAAACTAGTTCAAAATGCATGGAAATGAACGAATAATATTGTATGATAGGGAGTGTCAGTGAATTCCAAGTGTGCTCAGGAGGGAGTGACAAAGTTATATGGTACGTAGTTCCAAGGCATGCAAGAGTGCCATGACATGTCAAGGAGTGGTATGGTATGATAGGGAGTGCTAAAGCATGCCATGGCATGCAGGGAATGCCAACATGTGCCACATAGTGCCAAGGGATTGTTAGACATGCCAAGTGCTATGCCATATCAAGATGTAAACTATGTTGCTTAGTTGTTTTATGGCCATGGTTAGATGTGAGCCTTGACTTGGTAACTTCTTAAGTTAGAGGAGCTAAGATTGGGCATGAGTAGCCTAATATGAGTTATAGGCCATTCTTAGGTGAATAAGGGATAGTATAGTTGTAGTAACTGTAACTTGGTCAAGATGTTGTAGTCAAGGTAGACCTTGGTTGGTTCCCAGTCTTAAAACCAATAAGTGTAGTTATGAGGAATAAAGGAGTGCCAGGGCATGCCAAGGAATGAAAATATGTGATAACACACGCCAGACAATGTCAATGCATGTTGAGGAGTGTTGGGGAGTGTGAGGGCATCACAAGGGAAAACTAGGTCAAAGTGCATGGAAACAAACGAATAAGAGTGTCTTCCAGGTGTCCCAAGGATGAAGTATATTAGGATCATTTCATAATAGGACTTGCAATAGGTAAGCCTACGATTACAATAAGGGGAAGGAAAAATCAATTTTAGACAAATGGAGACTTTTGTCTAGGGACAACACTATTTTTTCAATGAATTGGTTGGGTTCCAAAGTCACAAAAAAAAGTAAGGCTATCTATGAGGGCATGATAACTAGGGAGTGCCAAGATGTGAAAGGAATGCCAGGAAGATATAACACATGCTAGAAAGTTCCAAGGCATGTTAGTCATTCCAAGACATGCCAAGTGCTAAGGCATGCCAAGAGGTGTTAGGTGCTAGGGTGTGGCGCCAGCACATGCTAGGGAGTGCCAGGGAAACACAAGGGAGGAATAGTTTCAATTGCATGTAAATGAATGAATAAGGGTGTGTGATAGGGAGCGTTAGAAAGTTCTTGGTGTGCTAAGGACGCATTGACAAGGTATGTTAGGTAGTTTCAGGGAAACACAAGGAAGGACTAGTTTCAATTGCATGGAAATGAATGAATAATAGTGTATAATAGGGAGTGTTAACAAGTTCTGGGTGTGATAAGGATGCATCTATGGACAAATTTTGGGAGGGTTTGGAGAAAAATTTGTGTTTTGGTGCAATTTTTTGGCAATTTTTTGTCTAGCAGCACAACAATCTCACGCTTTGCTTCTTCCTCGGGGTTCCAAATGATGTAAAATCAACATTTTTGGAAAGCTTATGACCCCATCTCAAATCCCCTTTTCTCACTTTCCTGGTATGGGGCTCAGGTTTTGAGAACTCTACAAAAAAGAGGCGAAGAAACACCTTTTTGCCCCTCTCTTTCCATTTCATTGTGCACCTGGAGACACCTTGGGAGAATGGCCATATCTCAGCCAAACATTGGTCATTTTGAGTGAAAAAATACTCTAAATACATCTACACTCTCCCATATTTCAAGAAAAGGGTTTCGATATAGATTTGAACTTCATAAAGGCACTCAAAAATGGCCTCCAATAGCTCGTTGTACACCTGGAAATTTCTAAGATTTTTGTAAAATTTTCACTATGTAATTTTTTGTAATTCCTAGTTTGAATCTAGTAAAAGTCAAAAGGGTGAAGTAGATGAATGTGAGGGGTAAAAGTAAATGTAAATAATGGGTGGTTAGTATTTATAAGTTGTTTTGATGTAAATTTAACGTCATTTATGAGAGAGGTTGGAGTCAAAGTTAACTGTAGAAGTCATTTTTAACTTCCCTAGACATTAGGGTTTGGTTATAACACCTCATGGAACAGTTCCTAGAGTCATTGATTCAACCCCTAAGAGTGGGGAGATGTTGTTTTCGTCTTTATGTATCAGTTTATTAGTGATAGAACGGGTTGGATTTCAGAGGAGAGAACTATTGTAGCTTGCACTTGGACATTTTCTGGAAATCAAAGGACACAATTTGCAACTATTATCTAGGAATTCATGTGCAGTGAGATTGTGATGTTATTTTTTCTCTGTTATAGCTTTATATGAAAGATATTAATCTTCTCTTTCAATTCATCAATTATTCAATGCTTTTCCTTACATTCTATAAACAAAATTCTTTGCATAAAGCTCTATTTTGATGGAAAAATCATTATGTGTTACTTTATTTCTTGGTTAATGAATTCATGTTTCATGCTCATTAATACCTTCCGCTTCTTCTAAACACTACACTACACCGAAAAACCCTAAGATCCATCACAAAAATAATGCTACCTTTCTCCTTTTTGTATTTTTTGTTGTAACGGTTTGATCCTCTGACCTAGCTACTTGGTTTTTCTCCCTTATCCAGCAACAAAACCCTAAATTTTCCAAACCCGACTTGAACCTAGCTATCTAGCCTAAAATCCTTTACATTCTAGTCATCTCTTTGTTGTGATTTCATAGAGTGAGCCTTATCTGGTTTGGTAGGACTAGCTACCAAACTAAAAGCTTTGTCTGTGATTACCTCCATCGATCTCCTCATCAGCCTGGGACATTGTGGAGGATAATAAAGGCCATAAAAACTAAGGAGTGCCAAGGTGTTCTAGTGAATGTAATGTTCCCACGTCATGGAAAAATGTAATTCTAGTTGTAAGGTCATGACTGCCAAGGTGTGTTAGGGAATGTTAGGGCATGCTAACGTGTGCTAGATAGTACGAAGACATGTCAAACAAGATAAGACGTGTCGAGTGCGAAGGCATGCCAAGATGTACAAGGGTGTGACAATGCATGCCAGGGGATGTTAAGGGAACAAAAGGGAGGAACAAGTTAAACTACAAGTAAATGAGCACATAATAGGGTTAATAAGTCATCAATTTACCTTTTCCATGAGGGTCATGCTAGGAAAACCAACACTACGTTCCAATAGGTGCCAAGTGCCAAGTGTCAATGCATTCTAAGTGCCAAATCTTCCTCTGTTTCTTCTCATCTAGTTTCCAATAATTAATCTCAAATAAATTTAATGTAAACCATGCCAAATGATACCAAGTCATCTCAACGCATGCCAAACATGCTAATACTTGCCAAGTGCCAACACGTGCCAATGTGCCAATGTGCATCAGGGAGTGTGATGCATTCTATGAAGTGGAAGAGCATATCAAAGAGTGCTAAGGTGTGCTAGAGAGTGCCAATGCATGCTGAGGAGTGTTAGGGAGTACTAGGACAACACAAGGGAGCACTAGATCAAAATGCATGGAAGTGAATGAATATAAGGGTGTGTCAGGGAGTGTTAATGAGTGTTAGTTGTCATGCCAAGGATGGAGTGACAAGGTATGCTAAGTACGCGTAAGGCACGCCAGGTAATATCAGGGAATATCAAGAAGTGTTAGAGTGTGCTAGGTGTTTTTGGGGTGTTCTAGCATGTTCCAAATAGTGCCAAGGCATTCCAGGTGCTAAGACATGCTAGGATGTGCATGGTGCCATAGTATGTTAATATGCATCAAGGAGTTTCAATAAATAAAGGAATAAACAAGCTAAAATGCAAGGAAATGAACACATAAGAGGGTTAATAAGTCGGGACTTTGTCTTTTTCAAAAGGGGCATGCCAGGCACACTTATAATATGTTCCAATACATGCCAAGTGCCAATGTGTGCCAACTTCTAATGTTTTTCAATGCAGTATTTTTCCAAGGTGTTCTAGTCCATGCCAACACATGATAGGGGAGTGTTATGCTATGCTAGGGCATGCCAACATGTGCTTGGGAATCTTACTCATGGCAAGATGTTCTAGGTACAAAGATGTTCCAAGACATGCGAGGTGCCAAGGAATGTTAGGTCTCTCTCATTAATAGAATTGATAGAGCTGGATTATGTATTAAATAATATAATTCCTACACACACAAGTGGAACTTTATTTAAAGGAAATATGCTAGATAATAAACCTAATAGAAATGAATCATGTGTTGACTCATAGGAAAACCATATTCTTATGACTTGAGTGAAATGATACACACTAACTAATTCTTAACAAATTGACTAACTATTATAACCACTATGACCTTGGACACATAATAAAAAAGACTCCACAACAATGGTCTTAAATCATTATTTTTTGACAAAAAATATAGTAACAAGTACATAGCTTCATCAAAAACTCATTGGAATGACCAATGATGACGAACATTTTTTTACTGTCACCAAAAGTAACCAAAAAGAGCATTGGTGAGGGTCAATAAAATATCGTCACCTGAAGTGTCACCAAAATGAGAATTAGTGATGGGCCTTTAACAACCCTCACCAAAAGTGTCACCAAAGAGAAAATTAGTGACAGGCCTTTAACAACCCTCACCAAAAGTGTCATTGAAAATGGATTTAATGACAAACTTTAAAGGACCATCACTATATACACATACAACAACGATTTTTTAAAGAACCTCACCATATGCGACATTGGTGACGAACCTTAAAGGTCTGTCACAGGCATGAAGCGTTATAAAAAACTCATTGGAATGATCAATGATGACAAACATTTATTAACCATCACCAAAAGTAACCAAAAAGATCATTGGTGACGGTCAATAAAATATCGTCACTAGAAGTGTCGCCAAAGAGAGAATTAGTGATGGGAATTTAACGTCCCTCACCAAAAGTGTCACCAAAGAGAGAATTAGTGACGAGCCTTTAACGACCCTCACCAAAAGTGTCATTGAAAATGGCTTTGGTGACCTTAAAGGACCATCACTATATACGCTTACAACAACGCTTTTTTAAATACCGTCACCATATGTCACATTGGTGATGGAACTTAAAAGTCCATCATAGGTATGACCCTCACCAATTACCTCTTTTCTTGTAGTGGCGGGGAAAATGTTTAGCTTTTGGGCATCCAAAGAATAGTCATCACTTCTACAAAGTATATCAAACTCAAAAATAAAAGAGTCTGAATCTTCATGGACCTTACCGTGAAAGCATAGAAGAACAGAAGGTGGAACGCCTTTTGTTTGAATAGTTACATTTAGGTCCACAATTGGAAACCCAGAAGTGGATTTTTCTTCTAGTGGTTAATTCTCGCCAGTCCCTTCTCCATGCACTTCTTCATTATCTGTCATCTTTCCTCCTCCAAACAGACCACTTCCTATAGACTATGAAGGTTGATTGTGTCTCAGATTTAGTTTTTCAGTCCAAATAGTCTCCTTCTTCCCCTTGACTCGCTGTGATATTCCTGAACTACTGTCTCCAGAGTCTAAGTGAAAGGTACTAGTGTGATTGGTATGTATCTGCTTGGAACTCTTGCCTATAATAGAAGGCTCACCATGAGAATTTTTTTATGATTTATCAATATTTGGTCTGCCCTTCTTGGGCTTTGGACCACTACCTCTCCTAGTCATTCATTTTGAAAGAAATAAAACTAGAAATAATCAATATAATTGTTAAAATTCTTGCTAGAAAAAATAATTTCAAACCCAAATGTTGTAGCTAATTCAAAAAAATATGTCTACAACACATAATTAATGCAAAGGAAATTCCTTCAAGAAATATAAGCACACTACAAATAAAAAAAAGAAGCATACTTACCTCTACAAAAAAAAAAAATCAAAACTTTACCAGAATTCCTTTCAATGCCTCCCCAACAACAGTGCCGAAATGTTGGTTGGTGGAATTTTACATTCATTTCACAACATTTACTTCTCAAACCTGGGCCTCGTATACTTCAAGGAATAGCACAATCAATGCCAAAGGTTTTGGACAAATTTTGTAACTCCTATCTCTATCTCGACAATTAAATTAATCAGGTTAAAAAAGGCTTAAATTAACATCCTTGACTTTTATTCCTGCATTGTTCACACAATAACACCAAAACCACTCCAGAAACTAGATCTCCGCACAAAATAACAATTAGAGATTTTTCAAAAATATTTCTTATCAAAACAAATGAACTCAGGATTCAATGGCATAATCAATCAAATGAAAACTTTGTTCCTGTTCTAAAGAACCATTCAAAATATTATAGTCATGTACTTTAAACAAACTTTGTTCTTGCACTCTCAAAATATTTTGTTCTTGCACTAAAGACAATGTGTGGAAATCTAGCTATTATGGTGTGAAATAAAAGCTTGCTCAAATTCAAAGTGCATTCTCGGTCTCAACACACATTGTTCTGTGACTAAAAATCAAATCTTGACATGGAATAGAAACTTTATCAAACATAAATGAAACATTTCACACCTGTGCACACAAGACAAAAGAATACCTCACCAACCAAATTCAATAATACAATGCTCCTGTTCAATCAATACCCTCTTTCAAAATAAATATATGTTTATGTGAGAATATGGTATAAGTTACCTAGTATAGGAACTTAGAATGATAATTTAATAACAAAGGAACCTTTGTTCCTCCACTGAAAGTCTCAAGGAAATTGAGTTGCTATCCTAGGCTTCACAGAACCAGTGACACTATGTATCATTCAAATAATAAAACTTTATAGAAGAGAGTAAAGCTACTCACTAATATGTAGTTTCATACAGAGATACTCAGGGTTTTTAACATAATATCAACATTCATCATTCATTTACTTGGAGCGATATTCAATGTGTGCCAAAAAAACTTAAATATGCATATTCCTGTTGTGAAACTAAATCTTCAATGTGAAACATGTCTTTTTCACCATCAACCTAATCTCCTTGTCTCGATTCGTTATAAGATAAAAGAACTATTACAAAACTACTTGCTAGGGTTTAAAACTCTGTTCAAGAAATAACTTTGAAAATGAAAAAAAACATTGTCAAATCTTAATCATTATTGGCTCTCATAAACAATGCACATGATTTCTAAACATTTCATTCAAGAAATAACTCTTAAAAATCATAATAAATCTCAGATCTGATTCATTACCATTCCTCACAAATAATGCACAAGGTTTCATGCTATTTCACATGCACCCAACATGAGCAATCGAAAATGCACACATGCACACACCATCTTTAGCACATAATATATCACACAACAAATGATTTGAGGGAGAACAAGTTGAGTTGGTTGGGCCCTAGCCAACCAAATTGTTTCCCTTTGATAAAATAAATTAACTTATGTGATACAAATTAAGCTCCTTTTAGTGAACAAAAGGTCTTTTCTCAATACATTCAGTGTAATAACATATCTAACTTCAAAGGAGGTTGTGGTAATACAAGCCTTCAAAGTATCGACACAAGAAACTATCCATAGTATTGCTAGCCTATATATTCTTGTAACTGATATATATACATTTTACACACGCTCTCATCCATATCAAGCCAGTCACAAAAATACATATTGTTACCAACTGACTCCTGACAATAAAAACCCTTGCATACTCTATTTTACTCGAACCATTTCCAGGAGGCCAATAAACAAAACTATGTTGAAGACTAAGAGTAGAATCATGTGGTTCCTTCCTTGACAATTCACAATCAAATTCTCAGTCAAACCGTCGAATACAATAGTCTCCCTTCTTTAGTGCAAGAACCGAGATTAGTGCAAGAATCTCAGGATATGATCTTCCTGTACCATAACACTCTGATCTTGATATTAGTGAAAACCATTGTAAGAGATTCTTTAGGTAACATGATGGTAAAGTTCTAGTTAAAATATTAATCTATTTTACCCTTTTAATATAGATAGGAAACATATATCGATTATACCCAAAGAAACATAAGAAAAGTTAAAATTGTATTTATGGAGACCTGTTTGATTTGTGAAACATAGGTTAAGGCAGGGGTATTTTGGTAAAAAATAGAATAATTATAGGGCCTAACACACTCCCTCTGTCATCATGTACCATAACCCATACTCTATTGTACCTCTAAGGTATCTTAACACATGCTTTGTTGCCTTCCAATACAGCTTGGTAGGCTTCACCATGGCTTGAATCAACCGGTTAACTGCATAGAATATGTTGGGCTTTGTGTTCGCTAGATACTTCAAGGATCCCATAAGTTGTCTATAGATGGTAGAATCTAGTGCCTCTCCTAAGGAACCATGCTTCTTATTCCAATTTGTAGCTAGAGGTGTGTCCATAGGCTTGCAGTATTGCATATGAAATCTTTGTCGTATTTCATAGGAATACTTCCCCTGACTCACAAACAACTCACCATCACCCTGCCATACTTCTAGCCCAAGGAAGTAATGCATCAAGCCCACGTCTTTCATCCTAAATTCTCTTGCAAGGTACTATTTGCAATTGTGGATCAACTACTCATCCCCTCTAAGTATCAAGTCATATGAAATTATGAACATTTTTTTTTTAATATGCACTAAACTCTTTAATTTTTGCATACTATGGATCTCATATGTCTAACTCTTGTTTCATTTTCTTTTGCTTTATGTTTTTTCCTTGAGTTTCCTCGTCCTCATAATTCGACTCCATGCCTAATGCGAAGGCATTTGATCTACATTCTTGATGCTCTGCAAGGGAGCATGATTTCCAGTTGGAGCCAAATGTTGTCGCCAATTTGATTCCAATTATATCTTGACTCCTTTTGTCAGTTTCACCTCGTGCCTACCTCACCATATAACTTCCTCACATATTCTCATAATAAAAAATTGTTCCTTAAATTTTCATATTTACCTTACATCAAATATATTATTATAATAATAGTTATAACTGGTTAAAAAAACACTATTATATTAATAAAAATAATATATTAATTTTAAATTAATAATTACACTTACAAATTATAATAAATTAAAAATAAAAAGTAAAATCAACCTAACCAATAATTAAATTAAATACCAAAACACAAATTTTAACTATTAATGAAAAAATAAAATATAAATAATAACCAAAAAAAAATCATTAAACCAACCTAACATATCCTCTTACCTCACCTCTTATTCACTCCACTAATAGAAGAACTCAATGATATTTACCGCATGAAGATACACTTGTCATTATAAATCCATTCACATAAATAATAGAACAAATATTTGTGGCAGCATAATTTCTCCAACGAATTCAAAAATCCCCTTATAAAAGTTCGTGCTTTTTAATAATATTGAATGTCAATTCATGTCTGATGAGTTAAACCACTCGAATTACCCAACATGACTTATGACTTATGTTTGGAGTTCTAATATCATCGGGTCCAATGAAAAGCAATGACCACTGACCAACTTCACCAACTTCAGATCAGATGGTTTATACCTCTTGGGCTTCAATAACCAATACCAAAATTAGAATTAACCTTTGTTGTCGAGTTCGTTTGTAAGATCAAGCACCCATTATAACTACGAGTTGTCTATAATGCGATTTTTTGGAGATTCTGGTGATGAAATCCGGTGGAAGAAATGAGGTTAAATCTTGATTTTTAACCAGTTAAAATGGTTTTTTAACTGCATATTTGGATTCAGCACCCTTAAAAACCACTGGGAGCCATTGATTGTGCAGAAACTAGCTATCAAACTTGGGATTCCAATAAATTGCTACCGGATTTTGACTGAAAAAATCCGTTATAGACTACTACCTATAACTACTCCACCACATATACATTTCCACCACATATACATTTGAAATATACATGCCCTCATCGAAATTATGACTTTGACTCATAAACAAACCATCGAATATGATGGACGTATCATGAACCATCAAGCCTGCTAATTCGGCAACCATTCGATCACAAAACTTCAACGTTCTTTATACCTTCGGTTTGGTGATCGACAAGAAGGGGAATGAATGTCATACAAGGTTCCTGTGAGTGCCGAGTGGAGAGCACCGGGAGGCGACCAATCAGGGATGAGTCTGTCCAACTACTTTCCTATGAACATTGATCAGAGTACTCATATGATCCAAGTATATGGTCTGGACGTGGGCTGTTTCATGAACTGATACGTGCTCGCCTTCCACGCCCTTATGCACATTCCCCTGGTCAATTGGACGCTTGTCACTCTATAAAGCTGATACGTCCCTGATTTCCCAATATTTTACTGTCATTCCAGCCAGGTAGACGCATGGCTCTCTGTCCATAAACGTGTCCTCAATATGGGCTTAGATTCTCCATAAATATCTATTTTGGTACATTCTATAATTTTCTCTCGGCCTGCCATACTGAGCCGTCTCTTTCCATGTATCAGTGGTAGACTCTCCTACTCGGATTTTCTCCATATACGTCCTACAATACTATAGTATCCGTTTTTGTCATCCAATCTCTTTGATTCTCTATTGTCAGCGACCCCCGGTTAACTTGTCATTGGCTCTCACTGCATCCGCTGAATGGTTCGTGGTGCTTTTCACTCGGAGAACACTCCAGGTTCAGGTCAGTCTATATACTGGTACCCATATTATCTTCTATTAACATAATTTTCTCAAGTTATAACAGGATTATATGCTGGTTTATAAAGCTTGTTGTGGATTATATTTTATCTATAATATGGGGAATGACAGAACAATTTAATTATGATCTATGACCGATGAATGTGTTTCCTCTATCCCCATTCCCCTAGTGTTTTCTTTGTTCACTCATCGATATAGCTTCCCATGTCTTGGTCCTTTACATTTGGTTGGTCGTGGATATCCATTTACAACTTTAAGAACTATTTCATCATTTCCAAACCTTGTTCTGATATCCGCTTCAGGGTAGGACATTGGTGGTGCATATACGAAATATGCTGTTGCTGCTTTAGATGCCTTGACGTTTCTTCCTGATGGTTTTTTTCTGTTTGGTGTTTTTCTGAGAACAGAGATTGTTCTCTGGTTTTTCCGATGTCGGTTTTTTTTCATTTGAAAATTTTCGGATTGTCTGGCTGGCCATGACATCATATTCACTGCCTCTCCTTATCTTTTCCATAAATGACCGCCGTCACACATTTCTTCCCTTATTGATTCGTGATCTTTCCATCTGCCTATCCGTAGACCATCTTACATGACTGATGGTTGTTTTTTCTAGCTTTTTGTGAGATGGGAAGGTTCTGGTGAATGGGCATTCTAATCCATAGTCCGTCATTCCTTATTCCTTATGGGTGTCATACCATTGTTTGGCTCAAAGATCTTTATTGAGTGGGTTTTTCCACCTAACCATTCCCCTTTATATTAATCTATGAGGTCCTTAGAGTGTCAGAAAATCCATTGGGATCCCCATATCTGACACTGTAGAGTCAAGTTTAAATTCTGCATGGATTTCCTCACTGATCAATCCGCTGAGTCAGCGATGGTTCGGGCCACATTGGACGCTGAGAAGGCCCTTGCCAAACAGGCGCCTATATCTGACTGGAAAGCTACGCTGGAAGCTGACATCATAATTCCTTCCTTATCCGAACAATCTCCTCAGGGTGATGGTATGGCATATCACCGGAGACGTAAACAATACTGACACCTCTCCCCCACTTGCGGCTATCAACTTGGATGGCCCTTTGCTATTAGACATAATCGTTAGTTTGTAGAAGAGGGCACTTGTGGGGAAATGGCATTTCCCGTCAATGGAGGATTCACAAATAAGATCATGGATCGCTACCAAATGGTCTCTTCTCCTGGGCTACTCTCTTACCGTTGTTCGCCTCATGAATAACTGGTATAGTTTTCACTTTCTCCGAGTTAGAGACTTGGATCTTATCTATTCTAAACCCTAGTTTCGAGATAAGAGTTTTTGAGCCCTTCACAAATGGTTCATCAGATTTAATCCACTAAGATGTACGCCCCAAAATAATTACATCTGGTTAAAACTGCCTGGCCTACCGCTTCAACTGTGGACTAAAGAATCAATGGAAAAAATAGGAAATTCCATTGGTCGTTTAATTTACGTCGATCCTGGGTGTATTGGGGCTAAATATAAATGGGTGGCGTGGATTCTCATAGAAAAGGAATTCAGGGGGGGTTTTCCAGAGTCTATTGATATAACATGGGATCTATCCAAAATTCAACAGCGATTAGACTACTGGGGAGTCCCATTTAGATGTTCTACATGTCACAAAACTGGACACCTTTTCCCTCAATGTCCCTGCCATCCAGGAGGTAAGCAGAAGAAAAAGCTTCATACAGAAAAGGTTTCTAATTCACCATGTGATGCAGAATATATGGAAAAGGAATAGCCTTACACCTTGGAGGCATATCGGGCTCCTGATTTAACTATAGAAGTTTCCTCATCTCTGAATGGCCGCTCTCTGGATCAATCTGCCAGCCTCCCTCACTCTCGTTCTTTATCTATGGACCATCCATATAGGAACAATATAATCTCTACAAATCGGCCACGGTCGTCCTCTGAATCTAAACCACATCCTACCAATTTGCCGAGTCTCTCTCCCATTCCTCCGCCACTTGAACTGGACCCTGACCCTGCTATTCCCCTTCCCCCTACTATTTCGAAACCAATGCATATTGTTCCATCTCCCCCTCACATTCAATACATCTCTTCATCTCCTCAATCCCCCTCCTCTCATCTACCCGCCTTATAGAGACCCCCGTCTTCTCCACCCCATGGTTAAACTTTTGTTTTAAATAGAAAAGCTTTTTCTCACTCCTCGCTATCTACATCTCAGAAATGCTCTTCTGATCATAAAGGTAAAGCCCCATATATTCTGCCATCTACGCCGAACTCCCCTCAATCCTCACCAAGAAATTCTTTTGATCACGACATTGATCTTCTCCTTAAACAAGCTACACTGAATCTTCAGCCATTAATGATCCATCGCCCCAATCATTCCCCCTCCCCTATCATTAGCCCAAATTCAGCTGGAAACATTATAGTCCACCGCAAAGAGAAAAGGGGAAGTAGACACTTTCGGGGTAGGAGGGAAAGACACGATATGGCAATTCGAGACCTCACCTTAATTGACATTCCTGTTTCAGAAATTGCTGTTGATGATGTCTCTGACATGAGTCCTCTTAGAGAAAGCTAGCCTAACGATGTCCCAAAATGATCGACATCCTATCTATGAACATTCGGGGCCTTGGTGCAGACTCTAAATTTCTGGCCCTTAAAAACCTTTTTGTCTCATCCAAATTGAAAATGCTTCTTATACAGGAAACCATGCATGACAATCTCCAAACTATTACATATTTCAGGAGGATGCTTCCAACTTGGCATATGGTTGCTTCAAGTGTTGTGGGAATGTCAGGGGGTTTAGCGGTTTTATGGGATCTGAAATGGATTAGGGCAACTGCATTTCAATGTTTCAATGGTATACTTGTTCTAGCCCATATTCGTGGCTCTTTAGACCCGGTTCATATATTAAATCTATATGCACCATATAAGGAACGTTTCCCTTTTTGGAACAATATTATATGTTCTGAATTACTTGAAATCGATTCTCTGATAATTGGTGGAGACTTTAATTGTACCTTTTGCAATGAAGAAATATGGGGCAATGGCAGGAAATATGATCCGATGGGGAGGTTCATTCGGGAAGCCATTATACAAAATAACTTTGTTGACATCCTGCCAAATTGTCGAGGACCCACTTGGGACAATGGGCGATCTAATAATTCATTCTTGGCAAAAAAACTAGACAGATTTCTCTTGCATGAAAATCTGATTGAAAGATTCAGCCCCCCTACTATGAATATCATTCCATCTTTTATATCTGATCATCGACCTATTTCTATTCATTGGAATCATGTTGGTTGCAAGTTTGGATATCTGTTCAAATTCAATCACACATGGCTTGCTGATGGAAAATTCAACAAATTTATAAATGATACATGGAAGCCCTCTACCAAGTAGTATAATGACCCATCTTGGCATTTTCTTGACCGTCTGCAATCTCTTCGAAAAAAGGTCAAAAAATGGCAGAAGGAGAAATTGGCCTCCAATGGAAAGGAACTGAAGGATATATGCAGAAAATTGGAGCATTTATCAGCTCAATTTAAATATCCCACCATGTTGTCCTCCATTAGAAAAAATATTTTGGATTTAGAAAAAAGAAAACAGCAGATATTAGAGGCTGAAGAGGCCACTTGGAGGCTAAAGAGCCAAGCGTTATGGCTCAAAGAAGGAGATAAAAATATGAAGTTCTTTCACAGGTTTGCAAATAAGAGAAGGGAAGAAAACACTATTTGGGAGATCAAGGACGAGGAAGGAAACTCACATTCCACTCAGGAGGCCATATCTCAAGAAGCTATGAAGTATTTCAAAAAGGCATACAACAAGAATTCTGTCTGTGACATAGAATATATTCTATGGGGAATAGACCCATATCCCACTATGTTTGATGAAAATCAAAACAGAGCTCTATTTCTTGAAGTTTCTGAAGAGGAATTATTGACAATAATGAAATCATTCCAGAAAGACAAGTGCCCTGGACCTGACGGGTGGTCCATCAATTTCTTCATCCACTTCTTTGATATATTTAAGACAGATATTCTAAATCTGGTTGAGGAATCGAGACTGCAGGGTTTCATAAGCCAAAACATTTCATCAACTTATATTGCTCTAATCCCCAAGAAGAAGCTCTCCTCCACTTTTTCAGACTATCGACCAATTTCATTGTGCAACGTTCTATACAAAATCATATCGAAGATTATTGCCACCCGTATAAGGAACATTTTATCTCTACATCTACCTCAAGAACAACACGGTTTTCTGAAGGATAGGAATATATTAGATGCGGTGGCTCTCACCCAAGAATGCTTACATTCAATGCACAGTAGGAAAATAGAGGCTTCTCTTTTGAAAATCGATATTAAAAAGGCTTATGATTGTGTGAACTGGGGTTTCATACGATGCCTTCTGGCTAGGATTAGCCTAGATGTCAGATGCATTAGATGGATCATGGTCTGCGTGGTGGAAGTCAATTATGAAATCCTCATAAATGGAATCCCAACCCCATTCTTCAAAGAGGCCAGGGGTTTACGTCAAGGCTGCTCTCTATTGCCACTTCTCTTCATTTTAGTAATGGATTCTCTAAGCCTTCATATTAAGAATGTGATCCAGCAAAACAGATGTAAGCCTCTCCCTATATGTAGAAACATTCGCATTTCGCATAATTTCTTTGTCATTGATATCCTATTATCAACATTGCTGTGCAGAACAACATGGTTATGTCTTCATGAAATCTTGGGGAGATTTCAAAAAGCCACCGGCATGCATGTTAATGATATAAAATCTTCTTTTCATGTTGAAAATATAAATGGAGATCTTCTCATATATCTAACAGGTCTTTTTAATATAAAAGCTTTTCCCATTCGGAATGGATTGAAATACTTGGGCTATAATTTGAAACCTGTGGGATACAGAGTAGCTGATTGGTCATGGATACCGGATCATTTCTACAAGAAAATAGTTGCTTGGGAATACAAATGCTTATCCTTAGGAGGCTGCACCATCCTGGCTCAAGCTGTGTTGGCTCAAATCATGGTTTATTGGGAGCACCTCTTCTATATCCCTTCAGCTATCATCAATTGTCTCAACAGAACGATTGCTAATTTCATATGGGGAGGACAGAAGGATAAGAAAAAATTCCACTTGACTAAGCTTTCGAAGCTGTCTCGGCCCAAAAATATGGGAGGTTGGGTTATATTGGATCTGCACACATTTAGAAGAGCCCTCCTCTGCAAAACCATGTGGAAATCGATTATGGGAGAATCCATTTGGAGCAAGGCCATTAGAGCTAAGTATATGGACAATCAGGACATGACTTATTGGTACAAACAACGCAATATTGGATCCTCTAATGGCTCCGCTATATGGAGAGGATTTCAAAGAATGGAGCCTTTCTTCAGAAAAAACTTAATCTGGAAATTCCAATCTAGATCTAATATTATTATTGGCATAGATGATTTTGCAGGTGCGGAAGAAAAAATCAATATTTCCACCCAGCTTTTGAGAGCATTACACAACAGGGATTACTTCTTTTGGGCCAATGTCATTCAAAAATGGGATGGAGCAGTTCCTATATGGAAATCTGCTATAGAAATTCAACTTAACGGCGCACTGGAAACAAAATGGAATTCCATCATTACTTCAATGCGAGCGAGGGGAATTTGTCGCTCGTTGGATCGGGATTTCCTCATTTGGAAAGGTCTCGGTGGCACATCGACTGTTCAAGCAAAGCAAATATATCTACAGTTACTTTATACATCATCTAATCCACCTGATAATATATTTCCAACTACATTTTGGAAAACAGGACGTCCCATAAAAATCATTATCTTTGCCTGGCTGGTTTTTTATAACAAGAACCTCACTTGGGAGAATCTCCAAAAGCAGAAATGTTATGGGCCAGCCATATGCCCCTTATGTAGATCAAATTCTGAGAGCAATTTGCACATTTTTCTTCAATGTCCTCAAACTTAGTTGATTTGGCAGAACCTAGCTGCTCATTTCGGTTTCGTCAACGTCAGTGCTCCTTCTATCACTGAAGCTTTCACAGGATGGAGTAATATGTATATCGAGTGGAGGCCCATTGCACTGTTAACAATCTGGGCCATATGGAAGTGGCGCAACAGGATTATTTTCAATTCCATAAGGGATCTGCAATCAACAGTATTTGAATCTATCCTTTGCTTGTATAATGCGATTGGACGACCTTGTCAATCCAAAGCCAGGCATGGAAGGCAGACACAGTGCAAGAATGCCAATGTTTATCCTTGTGCCTATTTTGATGAAGCTGCCCAACATGGCACATGTGCCTGCGGAGTTTTCATTATCATTGAGGAAGGTCAAGTTTTTGACATCCATTGGAATGGAGGAGCTGGATCTAACAATAAAGCAGAAGTCATGGCCCTGGTTGGACTCCTATCTATATGTGACTTACTTGGCTTACAAAAGCTTCATATATTTGGAGATTCGAAAGTCATCATCGAACACGTACAGTCTAAACATATCATAAGAAATATACACCTCTCAGGATAGATGAACAGGGTTGAGTCTATGTGGAGCACTAGGAAGGACTACACTATTTCACACATTGCCAGGGATAAAAACCAGAGGGCAGATGCTTTATCAAAACAGGGTCTATCATCTCCACAGGGTATATGGAGGATGCAAATAACAGTGGACAACATTTCTCATCAGATCCAAGACTTTTCCATGCTGGCTTTGGCATATGGCACTGACAACTGAACTAACATTTTGTACATAGGTTCTTCTAGCAATATCTCTCTATACGTCCTATCATTTTCAGATCTGATATGGCTCCTTAAATCCTTGCTCTCCACGTGGTTATGATCCTCTATATTCAGTCATATCTGATGGTCCTCATATGAATTGTTGTACTTTTTGATGGATGCATATAAATTAATCATAAAGCTTTTTTTCATGCTAAAAAAAAAAAAAACCATTTTATTAGGTTTTCGTATTTATGATATAATGTTTTATATAGGAAAAATTTATTGGGTTTTATTTAAGGTAAAAAATAAATTTCATTAATAATGGACTTAAGATAATGAAGAGAATATTATGAAAGGTAGTTTCATAGTTTAATTTTGTTTATTATAATACTTTATATTTGAGAATTAATTTATATCTTTTCTTTTAATGTAAGAGATATTATTTAAAGGAATTTTAAAGTGGAGGATTTGAGCAAAAATTCATTTAAATAATGGAATATGTATTACATTTAGTTAACATAATTATTATTAATGTGGTTTCATTCGAGAAGTTACAAGAACTAAATGGGAAACGAATTCCCAAAGATATAAAAGAGAATGTAAGGGTTTCTTCACGAGTTTTTTGGCAGGGTGGAGGAGGATATCTCTGAGGAAGAATACTTTAACTATTACAACCTTCATGTACATGTTGCAAATTGTCTCCTTCATTGTGACATGGATGTTTTGTTAATAATATTATAATTCATTTCTTTATTTTTTTTCCATTTTGTTCTATTTTAATTTCAATTTTATGCATTGGTTCATTTTTCTAGAATGATAGCTTAACTTGATTATTCATTATTCTCAAATATATTAAATGATTTTAAATACTTTGGAATACTTGATATCTAGGGTTTTATAATCATATTTTGAGTTTATTGGTTGCAGGTTTAATTCCATGAGTACATGATATTTAGGGCTATGTACACCATAAATTCAAATGCCATAAAAACCAATTCTTTAAATTTTATTTATTTTTTATTTTATTCTTGTTTTTACTATTTTCCTTGACTCGAAAATGTGAAATTATTAGCCATTATTTGACTTGTTCAGAGTGTCTAATGTTTCACATATTACATTTAATTTAATAAGTCTATAATATTTATTATTTGAAATTATTAAATTAAATTATTGTAATTGTTATACAGGTTAGATAATAATAATACTTGATGTTATGTTATTTAAACCACATAGTTCAATTAGATGTATTTAACACTAGTGTGCCTTAATTTCTCTCTTTTCTTTAATATTTATTTTTATTTCTCACTAACCTTTGTGAATTATGATATATATTAATTGACTTCATTTGTCATTAATGAAGTTTTTATTTAATAAGTTTTCATGAGTTATGTATTGTTGAAGGAAGTGTAACTAGGTTCGGTCTTCATAAATGTACTTTTGATATTTTTACTTATTCAAGAAAAGAAATATTATTTTTATAATATATGACAATGAGTTTCTTGCTCATTGTAGTAGGTCTAGCACATGTCAAAGTGCTATAGGTGAGTCAAATAGTCAAAAGAAAATATTGAAGGCCTTAAAGGCATGTTACACTATGTATAAATATATATTAAAGTCAAGGGGAAACCTCCAAGCAAAGTCAAGTCTACTCCTAGGCAATGGCACCTTTAACAAGCTCCTTCAAGCATGTTGTACAACACCATGGAAACTATCTGAAGTTTTATCAACAAGTCAGCCACCAAACTACCCTCAAAGTCAACCTACAATTAAGAAGACAAGTCAGCCTAAATGAAATCAGTCAAGTCGGCTTAAATGGAGTGAAAATCCTCTATTTATAGAGGTTGTCCACTCCAAAGACAATGCACAACTTGAGATCTGAATTCCGTGAAGGATAGAAGACAAGGAGAAATGAAGTAAGCCGAGGAAAAAGGTCTATAAGGTGTAGCGAAGAAAGAAGGAGAAACAATGAAGGTTAAGAGACTGTTTCCTAGGACATACATAGCCACACATGCGAGGAAATGAAGGACAACTTGCAGCTACAATTGCATATCTCACTTTGTTTGGAGCTGAAAGTAGGCCTACAAGGCCTCCTACTCCAGCATGGAAGGACTCTCAAGCGAAGTAAGGAAGCAAAAAACCAAAGTATAAAGCACTGTTTCTAGTGATAGAAACAGTCACATGTGCGAGGTGCAGTAAGGGATGACAACAGCTAATAGTCCTTTGTTTGTGTGAGAGATCAAGCCTCCAAGGACTCCTAAGCCTAGCGAAGGAGCCCATCTCTGTAAGGTGAAAGGAATCTAATTGGAAGATGAAGTGTTGGAAGACAAAGTGCCGGAAGAAGTGCCAAGGTATAAGGTGCAAAAAGGAGTGAAGACTTGACTTGTGCTTGGAGGATCTCTTTGTCAGGGGCCTAGGGTTTGGCATTGATCAATAGAAGCTTCAATAAGAGAAATTCACTAAGGGGTTTTCCTCTCAAGAGTAGAGAGGTTTTGGCCTTGGCAGAGAGCCAACATCTTGTGTTATTGTTTTTATGTTTTGATAGCAATTTGTTGAAGTACACACATATGCACTAATAAGAAAGGAAGAATAATAAGCTAACAAGAAAAGTAAAAAGACTCCACAAATTATTATCAAGTAACGAAGAATCACACTACACCACTTTGCCCTAGATTCTTCAACATGTACCTAACATCTCATTTTCCCCAAAAAAAAATATTTTATTTAAAACACTTCTTATTCAATAAGCTGCAATATTTATTTGTTTAATTAGAAAATATATTTAATTCAAACTATTTTATAACGAATATTCAATTTTGATTATCACCAGGGAATACCCACTGTGATGAAAGGGAGGTCAGTCCTTATCACCTAGAGCAGGAGGATCTAGGATCCTCAGTAATGTGGTCTCAGGTTGTCCTCAGTTACCGAGACAATTTGAGCACCAACATATTTTGGCATCATTATCGGGGATCGAATTGTAAAGATTTTGTTTCCTCTGGTAACTGAGTTAATGGTTAATTATGTGACCCATTGGTAGACATGATTACAATTTTATGCACCTTATAGGGTTTAAGGTAAATCTTTCTTGTTTATTTGTTCACCTGGCAACTCCTTAGTTTAGTTTTATTGTAGATTTTGTTTCAATGACGGTTTCATGGATTTCTTCACATTTTGCTCCTTTGAATTTTTCTGATGTTGCAAATTGTCCACATGAGTCACCAGACATAGAAATATGTGATGCTTACTTGCCCCATTTTCCAAATGACGATGGTGAAAATCTGACACAACATCTTAGAGATTTCCACAAGTGCCTTCCAAAGATGGGGATACACCATGAAGATGTTCTAATGAAGTTATTCATGATCTCCTTGGAAGGCGATGCTCGAAAGTGGTACAAAAGTATCCCTCCTGGTACAGTTTCCTTTCTCAAAGGTTTTCATACAAGTTTTCGTGACTATCATAAATGTATGTATCCTATAGGATTACTTGACTTTGACAATTGCAAATATAATGATGATAATAACCTTGAAAATCAATATGATGATAACAATGAAGAAACCCAAATGGATTATGAATTTGAAATAGAAGGAAACATTAATGAATCTTTTTTTGAAAACCTTCAAAAATTACCTTTTATGACATTTATTAATGAACATAATGTGTTGTCAAATCTTGAATATCATGAAAAAAATATTTCTCTTTCTTTAATATGATATCATATAACACATTTATTCTTAAATAAATCTTCATACTATATATCTCCTAGTGGATCTAATCTATCTTTGATTTCATTCTTAGAGGATGATAATAATAATGGTAATATAGGAGAGGTTGCATTTGAAATATTTGATTCTACACCTAACTAATCAGACATTATGTTATGTATTCTTGAAAATCCTCGACAACAACTGATAAACAAAGAGATTCTTCCACCTATTGATCATATTCTTAAACCTTTTTGGGATGTCGCAGGGAAACTATTACATGAACTTATCTTTGACTATTTTGACTCAACTTCACCTGATGTTCATGTTGAGTTTTTCCAACCTCCTATTTATGATCGATATGATGATGAATTGAGTCATGAAGTAGACTTACAATATGATCACGAGTTTAGTTCTTGTTTTGAACATACTTTAGATATTTTTAATACTTGTCAGAATGAGGGCTATGATAACTTAATTGAATCAATATCTTCGCAAAATGTTTATGATAACTATGAGGAAAACGAATTTATAAATGAAAACGAAATTGAATGTATCAATTATTTCCTTTCATATCCTCCTAGTTATTATAGCTATAACCAATGTAATATCCTACAATATAATCATGATTTAAATTCATGGTTTTCAGAACAAAAATATTATAATGAGGAAAACATAGTTTCCCATGTTTCTAATGATGACATTTTTATTCAAAATTTGAGGTTGTTGCATCATATAATGACAATAATTATTTTCATTTACAATATATTTTGCGACGTACTAAGGAACTTGATCATAGTACTACAAGATTTGACTTGAAACATGATGACTATTTCGAGGAATACTCTTTATATGTTTTAAATCATGAATCTGAAGGATTTTGTGGGACTAACCCTATCACCATCTCAGAAAGCAACAAGAATCCCTCTTATGAAATAATTGTTAAAAAATTCATGCTTGAAAATCTTGATCATTTAAATTTTCAAATGGGATATCATGACTTTGTGGAGGAATGGATGAATCAAGCTTTTAAAAGAACATCAATTTCATGTTGCTTTTATATCTACTCTCTTCTAGGATGCAAGTTAGTTGAAAAATCTTACTCTTTACTTCCTATACTACAATTTTGGTTAAGAATGGAGCCCAATGTTAGGAAGCTTGTCATTATAAAATTTATGTTTGGCTACACTGGATTTTCGATTTCCTTGATAAATATTGTCATTGAAACATATTGTATGTAAACCATGTACATAAATAAAACTTTTATTCTTACTATGTTTAGAATCAATAAAGATGAAGGATTTTGCATCTTGAAGAGTCTTTATGCGATCGTAGTAGAATGGATACACATCTATAAATTCTTAGTACGAACTATATTAATGAGTTTTTAATACTTATTTAAAGACTTTGTTTGTAAATCATGTTTAAGGGGTAACAATATTTAAAGGGATCAAATCTCAGTTTCTTTAATTTCTTCTTCATGTTTAACATTGCTCACCACAACTCTCTTTCATGCTATTTGCACATAAATACTAAGGCATTCCATTGAGTCATAAGAGCTAGACCTATAACCATAAGATTTGGCTTTCATAAAATATAATTGAAACTTTGGTAGGACTAGTTACATTATAGCCATGTATGAGACCTTCCCTTATCACCATACTACCCTTGGTATAGGAACCGATGTTTTCTTGTGTGGGGCATGCTGGTATCTCCATCAAAACCATAAATTCTCGTTGGTAGGAGAGTAAGGCCAATGGTGCTAGATTAAAATCTAGTGTGTAATCCTCCCATTCCTTCTGTTGAGGTAACTTTCGATGGGGTATGTTGATATCTCCGTCGGGGCTATGGACACTCACTTGCAGCAGAGCAAGGTCAATGATATTGGACTAACTCCAGTGCGTAATCCTCCCATGCTGTGAGTGTTATATTTGCTAAATATATTTAACGAAGATCTCTAACATGAAGGGTAAAACAAGAGTTCAGAGAGTTCCTCATCTCAGGATAGTGGATGACTACATCGGGGCTATGGATGCTCATTGCCAGTGGAGTGACATACGATTCTGGAAACTCATTTCATGTGACCAAAGGGGAACCAAAATCCTTGACAACTAGTCTCCATAGTTTCAATAAAACGTTACTAAAAAATGGAAGTCACTCTTATGAATCTTAATTAGTTCTACGACTTATGTATTTTCTTGATAATTAACTACAAAATGGTATGACTTGTTATAGTGTCGAACGCTCTTATGAAGAATGACATATACTAAAATACAATCATGTGCCCTAACTCGGTATTATAATTACTCAATAAACTGAAAATTATGAACAAATATTTTTTGAATATTCGCTAAACTTGTTAATTTTTTCATGTTGTGGATCTCATATGTCTAACTCTTGTTTCATTCTTGTTTTTGATAAATCAAAACTTTGAGATGCAAATACTTTCCTTCTTTTGCTTTACATTTTGTCCTTGAGTTGTCTTGGCCTCATAAGTCGACTCCATGGCCAATGTGAAGGCATTTGGTATATGTTCTTGATCCTTCATAGGGGAGCATCATCCCTAGTTGGTGTTGAATGTTATCATCAATCTGACCCTAATTAGATCTTGGCTCCTTTTGTCAGTTTCGCCTCATGTCTCCCTCGTTATATAACTTTCTCTCATATTCTCATAATAAAAAATTACTCCTTCAATGTTCATGTTTGCCCTGCATCAGATATATTATTGTAATGATTATTATAACTTGTAATAAAATAACTATTATAGTAATTAAAAATTAATATCTTAATTTTTAATAAATAATTACAATTATTATTATAATAAGTTAAAATTAAAATTAAATAAAAAATAAAAGATCAAATCAAATTAACTAATAATTAAATTAAATAACCAAAACACAAATTTTAACTATTAATAAAAAATAAAATATAAAAAAAAAACATAATTAAATAATTAAAAATTTGAAAAATATTTAAAATCATTAAACCTACCTAACATATCCTCTTACCTCACTTCTTATTCACTCCACTCAACGATTAATAAAAGAACTCGATGGTATTTACCACATGAAGATACACTTATCATTAAAATGTCATTGACATAAATAATAGAACAAATACTATCCCGATCGGGATGCGAGACGACATTTGGGACAACCTAGGTGCAGTCATGAATGGTACCTGGGATTTTAATACTGCCATCGCCCACATGCTTAAGGCAGGGGGTGTGGTGACCCCTTGACATGAATGCATGTTGGGGAGGTGGGCAAGGTGGCGGGACTCGAGGTAAGGTAGGGTATATTGGCAGGATAGGTAACTCGACGTGCAGTGTTAGAAAGAAAGCTAGTGGAGAAGGGTGGCGTTACAGTGCAGTGGGAGGACGCCGGAACGTGAAGAACCAAGGCCGATGACAAATGCCTATAGAATTCGGGTATGTAATTCGGCTCCACTTCAACATTGTAATTATGTTATGGTTGGGGTTTTGTCGTGGTGAAAGGAGGGTAACTAGTAAGAGAAATTGGGGGACAGAAAATTGTTGGTGGCAATGGGGAAGGAAATTTCTTTCCATTGCCTGGTTTTGTGTCCATACCTTCTGTAAAATGGGTAAAAACCCATGACTGCTAGGGGTCAATTGCTTGTTGTGGGGTTGCGAAGCTCCGTGCTCTGTAAACAAGGTCAGGGGGAGCTTGATTGTGGCGAGGAAATGCATGAGGGTTAGATGCTCATAGGAAGGGGTGGGGGAAGTAGCTAGTAGGGGGCTTGGGGTGCAGCCATGCATGCGGCTCGCAAAGAAAGCACTAGAGATTCTAGAACGACGTAATGGTCAGAATTCAGTAGAAAATCTCATCACCAAAGAAGCGGAGGCTTACTAAGAAGGGACGGATGCTGGAATCCGAAAATTGCTGGAAGAATGGGAAGAGGAGGTAAAACAAGGAAGTGAGATAGAGGAAGAAATGGATAATTGGAGGACCCTAGTCTTGGATCCGAGTAACACCCATGGAATAATCACACAGTTCAAGAAAACTCTATACTTGTATTGGTTAACAAAGAGCTTATTAGTCAAGGCGATGGAGAATATCTTCATGGGTATGGCGGTGACACTACAGGGAATGCTGAACTATAAGAAGTATATGGAGAAAATCCTCTTCTAGCTACATAAATAGGATATTCGGCTGGACAGAATCGACCACCATATCCCTTGCATACTGGAGTTGTATGATATGCCAAGAGCATTCGCCAAGGATCCAACACCCATTGCATCTGCCTCAGAGGATCAGAAGGATTAGACTATTACCCATGCATAATTTCGTCTTATGTGGCTAACGTTTAATTTCTATGTTGCAAATATCAGTTTTTATATTTATTTAGTGTATGGACATGAGATAGATACATATCTAGCTTGGTTGGAAAGATTAAGACAATATTGTTTTTGGATGGCTTACAACGCCGACCGGTGACCAACAGACTTGGTTTCCCTTCGGGGCAAGTTGAGGCCACTTGGTTAATCAATGTGGTGTAAACTTGCTTATTTTATAATAGAAAATGGAATGGACCTGCCAAGCTTAACAAAAATAAAATAATAGAACAAATATTAGTGGCAACATAATTTCTCCAACGAATTTTGAAAATCCCCTTATAAAAGTTTGTGCTTTTTAATAATATTGAAGGTGAATGAATGTTTGATGATTTAGACCATTCAAATTACCCAATGTGACTTATGACTTGTGTTTTGAGTTATAATATCATCGGGTCCAATGAAAAGTAATGGTCGTTGACCAACTTTAGATCTGATGGTTTATATTTCATTGGGCTTCGATGACCAGTACCAAAATTAGAATTAATCCTTGTTGTCGGGTTCATTTGTAAAATCAACCACCCACTATAACTACTCCACTGCACATAAATTTGAAAAATGAACTTGAGAGGTTAAATATGCCCTCCTCAAAATTATGACTTCGACTCATAAACAAACCATTGAATATGATGGACATAGCATGCCAAGCCATCGAGCCTGCCGATGAGGTTAACTATTGGGCCATTCCACAGCCGACAATCATTCGATCACAAAACTTCAACGATATTCTATACAATATTATATTGTTTAAGTTGTTTAGAAACTTATTTGAAATCTATGTTAGAGTAGAAATTTGAAATTTATAATTAAAATTTTCGATATATATAAGTTTCAGATATCTTTTATTTAAACCCAAAATTGTTATTTTCAATGGCTGGGTGAAGAAATTGTACAACATCAATTTAGCATGGGAGGAGCAAAACATTCAACATTTAAAAAGGAAAACTATATTAAATTTAATATTTTGGATTCTATCTTGCATTTCTAGAAAGTATGTTCACATTAAATACATAATTACGACCCAATGTTTTATATGGTGGGAAACAATTTACTGAGTCTCACTTAAGATAAAAAATAAATTTCATTAATAATATTCGTGAGATAATGAGAACATTACGAAATGTAATTTTATGGTTTACTTTCATTTATTATAATGTTTTATATTTGAGAATTAATTTATATATATTTTTTAATGCAAGAGATATTATTTAAAGGATTTTTAAGGTGGATGATTTGAGCCGAAAGTCATTTAAATAATGGAATATGTATTACATTTAGTCAAAATAATTATTATTAATGTAATTTCGGGAAGTTAAGAGAACTAAAAAGGAAACGAATTCCCAAAGATATAAAAGAGAATGTAAGAGTTTATTTCAGGAGTTTTTTGGCAGGTTGGAGGATTGTAGCTCTGAGGAAGAAGACTTGAACTATTAAAACCATCTTGTATATGCTACAAATGGCCTCCTTCATTGTGACATCAAGGTTTTGTTAATAATAATATAATTCGTTTTTTTCTTCTTCCATTGTATTCTATAGTAATTTCAATTTTATGTGTTGGTGCATTGTTCCATAATGGTGGCTTAACTTGATTATGCATTATCCTTGAATATATTAAATGATTGTAAATACTTTGCAATATTTGATATCTAGGGATTTAAAACCATATTTTGAGTTTATTGGTTGCAGGTTTAATTCCATGAGTACATGATATTTAGGGTTATGTGCACCATAAATTCAAATGCCATAAAAACCAGTTCTTTAATTTTTTTTCAATATTTTCCCACAGTAAAAAGTGAAATTATTAACTAGTATTTGACTTGTTCCGATTGTCTAATGTTTCACATATTACATTTAATTTAATAACTCTCCAATATTTATTATTTCAAATTATTAAATTAAATTATTCTAATTGTTATGCATGTTAAATAATAATAATACTTGATGTTATGTTATTTAAACTACATAGTTCAATTAGATATATTTAACACTAGTGTGCCTTAATTTCTGTCTTTTCTTTAATTTTTATTTATATTTCTAGCTAACCTTTGTGAATTATGATATATATTAATTTAATTCATTCATCATTAATGAAGTTTTTACTTAATATGTTTTCATGAGTTATGTACCTATTATCTCTTTTTCCCAAAAAAACATTATTTTATTTAAACACTCTTTATTCAATACTTTGGTCTATTTATTTGTTTAATTAGAAAATATATTTAATTCACACTAGTTACAACAACTATTCGATTTTGATTATCACCAAGGAATACTGCCTCTCGTGAAAGGGAGATCAACCCTTGTCACATAGAGCAGGAGGATATAGGATCCTCAATGATGTCGTCTCAGGCTATCCTCAGTTACTGGGACAATTTGAGTAGCAACAAGTTCTTTGTTACTTCATCAACAAATGATCACTCTCTTGCACCTTATTTTTAAGGACAAGCAAGTGGATAAGTATAATGTTTTTTCTTCCTTAGAGGACATTAAGTGTATGTTGAGAAATCAACACTTTTGTCTGGATAATGTCGACCAATGTTTGGCTTCAATGAAAGGTGTTTTTGTGAGCTACTTTGCTTGCAAAGATCTTATTGACCCTCCTCTCAATGATGACAATAAAACACCTGCCTTAATTTGTTCAGATCATGATCAATGATGGAGGTGGTTTTAGGTAGTTCGTTCTCATTTTCCATATGCTACAACTTGGTTTCTACAGGGCAGTCTGCATATTATCTCTCTTATGGGGCATGAAATGGTTTGTTTTATTTGCACCATTTTTTTTTCTTTCTATGGGAGCCAGGTATATCTGAATTTTGGTAAGGGAAAAGGTTCTTATGTCAAATGTTTGTTGTCAGTCATTGAATATTTTATCTTTTCTATCTCTTTTCCACCTCAATTATTATGTCTCTCAATGGTTAAAGGGACACAATTCATTTTTGTGTTGTTGCAACATTTTGGATTTGTTATAATTGCAAAATTCTATGTCTTCGATGTAGGTTGTTTCTTATGTGCTACGCTGGCAGAGAGTTAGGGGATTTCTAGGAGGGTCATCTTCTTCTATGTGATTGTCCAACTCCTTGCATATGTTGAACACTTCATGCAGGAGCATCCAGGTCACCGTAATTGGGCAAAATCTCAACCAGGTTCGAAGGCTATTGATCGATTGGACTATTTAATTCTTACTGTGATAATTTTTTCTTTTAACTTGTTTTACAAAGTCAGTGAATTCAGACATTTCTTTTTACTTCAATTAGAATTATTGTAGCTTAGTTATTAGTTAAGAAATGGTTCGTTAAATTAGGGAAATAAGGACCAATTGTTCCTCCAAGTCTTGAAATGTCAAGCAAGTATAGTTATTAACGACAACAGTATTTCTGTAACCATATTCTATGACAGTTTGATTAACTGCAAAAATCAACTGAAAATAGAGATATATAAACAAATCAATTGTAACAGAGAGGGGTTCAGTTGAATTAGAGGAGAAGAGAAATAAAGACAGTCAGAAGCATTCAAAGAAGCTATTTGTCCATCTGTATCATCTTTCCTATTGTTTGCCTAAATGAAACTTTAATTTATAGCCTGATAAAATACCATACAATTAATGTCTATCAATATGCTGTTGTATGTATTCTAATACGAATCACAGTCAACCATTAAACAGTTGGATGAAGTCTCGGTAACCCACAGTCGCATATGAAATACAAACACACATTTATTCAATATCTATTTCGCACACAGTCAAACAAGAATCTGGGCATGTAATCTCCAGAAGTCCAAGAGGAAGAATTTGCGTACAGGAGTCAACCATTTCCACTGTTCTAAATCATAAGAGCAACCATAGAACAGAGGCGGAACATAATTACGAACAAAGGTAACATCGTTGTATATTTCCTTTCACAAATTTTGTTTTAGAAAATCGAAGGACCATATATAAAATTGACTATTGTAAAGCCAGAACAACTTCATGAAAAGCAAATTCCATTGATATACATAGAGTAAAATACGACGCATAGTCGGAAAACCTCACAAGCCAGAAAACCCTGTACTAGGGTTTGACGGACACCAAACAACAACGACTTCCATCTCTTTTCAAACTTAACACAGGAGTGACCGAAAGGAATACAACCAAACTAAATTCCATACAGCGACCAAAAGACCTGAGCAAGTCTACAGTAACCGTGTTATCAAACAAACTACAACCAGACAATTGAGATTCAGGCCTACCCAAGAACAAGTGAACTGTACAAGTTAAGGACTGGAGGATATGCACGCCCAGGTTGCCGACAGCGACCTGCAATCATCAAACCGTTTGTATTACGAATAAAGCAAAGAGGAGGATTACAAGTAAATGCACAAATGCATACAAAAAATTAACAGAACAGTGAATTACTTGGGAGAACGAAGCCGAAAACGACCGTGGTGACATTCTGAAGAAATTGACCAACTGTAGACCAGAGGAGCCAAAGTGGGTGAGTTCCAGTAGCAGAAGCCGAGCAAAATTGAAACAAGGACAGGAGGTATTACCTGTTCCGAACGAAGAACGAGCGCCCGAGAGGTCCTGTGCTCGGGAAAAATACCAGTGCCGCATTGTGAGAGTCCAGAACAACAATAAGCGAAAAATATTTAACCAGATTCGAACCAGGAATAACAAGGGTCCAAGAGTTACAATAAAATCACAGTAACTTCCAGAATCGACTATAAAGCCTCGACAAAAACCACGAAGATGCACACAGACCAACAAGATATTGCAACCAACAACAAACGTTGAAAATACCTTACAGAATACGCGCATACATGGGAGGAAAGAACAGTGAAACTTACCAAAGTTGAACCACGGACCAGAGCCGAACAACCACTAAACTCGAACACCATTTCCATTATAGTTGCAAGCAGGTCGAATAGAGGAGGGACCGAGGTTTATCCCACACAGAGAGTTGTGTTATCACTCAGGTTGTTCCCTGCTTCCTAAAGGGAATACGGCCAAGGTAACCACTGACCAATCTTGCAGTTACAGGTCCTAGCCTACCTGCAACCAGAGAGGGCTCTCTCTTTATAGTTTAGCTTTGTTTGATGAGTGTGTTAGGCTAGTTATGATGCACTATTTGTTTTGAATTTGGTGGGTTGATGAATTCATATAGAACTGAGGTATAGATTTACAGGACAGTTTGTTCCATTGGGAAATGGAGTTGAGGTATTTGTGCTTTTGAAAGTGGTTTTGTGAAGACAGAGTGTTGCTGCAGAGCAAGTTAGGCATGTGTGAAACAATTTATAAGATTTTTTGGTGAAATTGGGAATTTAGTGAATGAAAGGTAGTTAAGAATCTTTCACTATGCTAATGAAGAAACATGAAAGTATTTCTTAAGAGCAGTTAAGAATTCTTAAACAGTATTCACCATGTTAGGATAAGTTAGAAATGAGCAATTAAGAATTCATATCTATGGCTAATCCAGCAGAAAACATATTTAGAAATAGAGATTGAGCATAGGGTGTTTGAAACAAATCCTAGGCTATTCTTTTTCTCTACTTACTAAGATTACGAAAACATAGGAGTTTATCGAATAAACAGGAAACACATACACAGTTAAGAGAAACTTATTGATTCAGCAAATGACACAGGAATTCTGCAACAAAACAGAGCTTTACATATCCATCTTCAGACAACGTTGGAACCAGCAATCTCCATCAACAATTTTTATTATCAAAAAGTCTTTAGTATACAACAGAGCTCTTCAGGAAGAATTGTATTACAACCGACCCTCAATGCGTTATCTAAGGGGATATATATACAAAAATAGGGTATAAAATATCTTAGTGGAGAGTTATGGTGCAATAAATTGCACCACCAACTCTCTTACAAAAAGTAAATGACAACATAAATGTAGCTTTTAATGCTGAGGTAGCCGACATTCTTCTGTCAGACAAATTTGACTTTATGGCTTTGGAAAGTAGGCCGTAGCAGTGCTTTTAATCCTGCGTTAACTTTAGCCTGCTATTTGGGTGTATTGTTGAGTCATCTGTATGCTGCTTTCTGTACCTGTATGCTGACCTGTTTCCAAAAAAGGCAAAAAACAAAGTGGAATTACCTAGGCAAAATCTCCAACATTGCTTGCCATCAATCAGCTGGGGGTAGCTGATGTCTCCTCATTTTAACCACTGTCTCATCTGCCTCTGTATGTCTATAAAAGTTAGGAGGGACTTCGAACAGATGATTTATTTCATGCTCAATAAAGAACAGATTCTCCAGCTTATCATAGAGGGATTGCCCAGAGGGAGGCCCTGCTTCTTCTGTGGAGCTGCTGGATGCTGTGATCTAGTTTTCAACATAATTGTTGATCCTTGTCATATACTGATTATATGACAGCAACTGTCCCGTGCCAGTCACTAGGCTTGGCAGTCCTTTGTCCTATAGAATAGCCATCTTAGCTCTAAATTCATCTATCTCAACCTTCATCTCCTGACATTTCCTCTCCAGTGTCTGAGTAAAATTCCTTAATGTCAGTACCTTCTTGGATGTGAGGATTGTATCTGTTCTGCTAGCTATTTGTAGAGTAGCCAATTCTTCTCTAGTGCGGTTATTGAGAAAATGAATCATTTTGGTGGCCTGCTCAGGCATTATTCCCAGGGATGTCCTGGCTCTCTGAATCTCTACATGAGCTATTTCTATTAGCTCCACTTGTTCAAAAATTGCTTGAATGGACCTCCATTGGTCCTATATAGATTGGCCAATTTTGGCCCTTATCTTCTTTATTTCTGCTAGGGTTTTTCCTAGCATCAACTCTTTTTCTAGAGTTTTCACTTTGGCCTCCAAGGCCTTTATTTCTCTTTGCTTTTCTACCACAGTCATCTTAGATCTGTCATAACTGGCCTCCAGCTTGGCCAGGTTTTCCCTGGCAATATTTATTTCTGTGACTTGATTTTCCAGCTCTTTAACAGCCTTCATCAATTCCTCCATGCCCATGCTGGATTCTGCTGCTGTTGTTGCTTCTATTGTTGCTCCAGTTGTTGATGTGGCTGTAGTAGGTGCTGGAGTAGTAGGAGGGGCTACTGCTGCTTGTGTTGGAGGGGCAGGTTCAAGGTTTGTTGAAGTTTGAGGGGGATGGGAGGCTGATTCCCCTTGCTTGTCCTGTATAGCTTTCTCTAACTCTGCCTCCGTTTGTAGTATCCTTTGGTTCATGACTAGAAGCAGCTCCATAACATTATCCACCTATTTTTCTTGTGCAAGCTCTGCTGTGTCAGGATGGATGGTAGGAGGAAATTTTGCCTGTTTCCTCAGTGCAGCTATATCATCCTCCTTTTTCTTCATAAGGGCTCTAACACCCTTTGGGTCTTTTGGGTCATGTCCCAAATCAATAATTATTTCCTCCAAAGTATTTATTTTGTTGTCTTTCGCGGAGGAGAACAACCTCTCCAAATCAAGCTGTCTGTTTGTGTGCTTTAGGGATTCTTTTAGCTGGTGGGCCAGCATTGCCCTGTCAGCAAGTGTTGCATACACCATCTCCCCAGTCTATTTGTGCAGCTCAATTTGATCCATGGGGTGTATGCCTTTAGCAAAGACCTCTAGATTTGTCCTGTAATAATGTGTTGTGGTCTTTGGGTGTGGGACTTTGGGCTTTAGATGAGTGAAGATCATCTTTTCTTCCTTTAGATCAAAGGCAGCCATCAATCTTTGCTTTTTTGCTGGGGTTGTATTCAGGAATTGCTCATAGAGCTGCACCCTTAGCAACTCATTTTGTGCCTTGATCTCTTTGAAGCCCTCTTTAATTATGGCTAGCTTTTTGCCCTGTTGTCTGGAGGAGGACACCTCCACAGTATGCTGTTGAGCCTGTTCTAGCTGAAATGAGCTAGTGGCAGTCTGTTGGCTCGTCTGTCTTTCTTTGCTTTGGCTTTCTACCAGCTCTTCACTTATGTCTCCTTCTTCTGCTTCAGGGTCTACCCTCGGCCTCTTGGCCTCTGGTTGCTGTGATGACCCTGTTGGAGGTGTGATTTCTTCTCTGTCTCTCTTTTTCCCTCTCTCATCATTGAGAGGAGTCTGCAAACTAGGTTTTGAATTTGTTCAGTTTGCTGGGGAGGGGCCTTTCTGATTGCTGGTCCTTTGAAGTACTAGGCTGCCCTGTTTCTACCTCCTGTTGTTCATCCATCTTCTCCTTTCCTTCTGTTGTGGTTGTTGTTGATGGAGCCTGCTGGATGTCCTGTGTTGCTGGGGTAGTAGAGGTGCCTTCTCCTGCTTGGACTAGTTGCTTGAACAATACCTGTTGACAAGAGTCTAAGTCAAGCGTTTTTTCCAAGTC